>PVLD010036829.1:0-10686 GCA_004027595.1 Dinomys branickii
CTCAAGAACTCTTCCCCTCTCCTGCAGGCCCCTTTGTCTCCCAGACAGACATTTGCTTTTCCTTTCACAGGGCCTGAGGAGCCTGCTCTGCACTCCCTGACCCCATAGCTCCAAAGGAATAAGGATTATTTATTGGGAGACTGGCTTCTACAAGTACAGTTACGCTTCTTTCCTCAAATCTGCTTGTTCTAAAATAGCCCTTCTACATCATCTGAGCAAAAATGAGAAGCTGGGTTGTCCACTAAGTGATTCCTAGTTTGGCAATGCAAGTCAGCAGCCTAAAAGTCGGATTTTCTGGTCTAGCATAATGCACCCAGCAAGTGGAAGTAACTCTGCCTTAGTTTAAAAGAAAGTTTAAAATGCCTTGTTTTTAAAAGTGACATTTACTACAGATCAATTATCTTTTTTATGAGCTCCAATATTTTTTAGTTTTGCCTTCACACTCTGGAGTTCAGTAGATGAACAACCGTATATATCTTCCCCCTAACTCAGGGAGAAATTTACTTATGTATTGAAATTTCTCTAATCCTTAAATTCTACATTTCTCTATCATAGGGGGAAAGATTACTCCAGTCCTCGGGACATGATTTGATTCAAACCAGAGCAATGACTCTGGACTATTTTTCTTCCTCTTCTTATACATAGGGATAATTGAGGCATAAGGTACATCCCAGAGTGCAAGCAGAGACACAGCTGCGGCTGATCCAATAGATTAAAGCGATCTAACTGGTTTGGGAAAATAATAAAATTAAAGCTGCAAATTAGGTTGGAGAACTAAATCAATCTTTTGATTACTGGATTCAAGTTAAAGGGCACGAGGAAAAGCTTTATAATCTTCTCGGCATGGATGGTTGTTTCTAGTTAGGCATGCTGACTGCAACATAATACCACACTTCCTTTTATTAAAATGTCAAATTCTATCCAGCTGGAAATTTTCTTAAATGCCAGAGAAGGTTTACACTGAACACACCTGACCAGCTTGGGTCTATATCAATTAGATGAAATTTTGGCAGATCAGATCTTGCTTCCTCTGAAAAAGTAGAAACACTGTTCCCATTTATATTCTCTTATATTTTACCTACATGACACAAAAAACACCATTCCTGCCAATGACAGCTCTACCTAATATTATGGCTTGTATTAAAATAAAGTGTGCTGGATAATGGTAGTGAATACTGAGCAAAGGAATAAAATGATAAAACCATTGTACTCAAGTTTGCCAAAGAGAGCTTAGGAGTTCAAGTCATGTTTCTAAAACATGCAAATTATGGTGATTGCCTACATTGCAAAACCAGTTGGTTTGTGCTTACTTGTGACAGAAAGGAATTCCAAAGAAAAACAGCCATGATCTTTCTTAGAATTGGAATCTAAAGTTCAAGAAATGTGAACCTTTGCTTCATATTATGTTGATTTATTTTAATTGTGTCAACTTGCTTGGCTTAGAGGCTCCCAAGGATATTTATGGAGTGCACTTCAGGGTGAACCCTAGAGGGCCACGGAAATGTGATCTTAGATGCAAAATTTCATCCTGGCCGCTTGTTCTCTGGCACTGTACCCCTGTTCTGTATTAAGATCTCGGCCTCAGAGTTAGCAGCCATAGACTTAATCCATGGAAACTGACAATCTTATTAAACCTCCCCTCCTTGTATGTGTGTCAAGTTCAGTGTTTAGGGACAGGAAAGCTGAATAATGGAGAAATTTGGTACTAAAGAAGTGGAGTCTTTGCCTTGACTGTACATGGTCATGTGCTTCAGCAGCATTTGGAACTAGTTGTCAGGGGGCCTTTGGATGGGTATGGAGATGGAGGCTAGAAAAGCCCTAAAGTTCAATTAGCAAAGCTTGATGAGTGTTCATCAGAGCTCAGAAGACCATATTGCTTATAGGAATTCCTATAGAGAAGGCCAGGTTCAGGAGGTTTAAGGTAGAAACAAAGATTCTTTTGATAAGTATACTAGAAGCCATGCATATTACATCCTGGGAAAAAAATCTATTTTCCCATGTCCTGAGACTTGATAGGAGATGGAGTTTAAGGGATATGGACCGATTGATCTGCCAGAGAAAGTTTTAAGATACCCGATTCCTAGGCTGTGGAGTGAATATTGCTGGGTACGTTTAAGCAAATTTATACTAAGAATTGTGCATAAAAAGTGAGCAGAAACATTTAAAAAACTTAAATTTGGAGTCAAATGGAATTTATACTTTTAGTATTTTGAACAAAGATCATAAATGTTGAAAGGGGCCTATATGCTCATCAACAGGTAAATGGATTTAAAAAGTGGTACTCATAAATAATGGAGTACTACTACTCTGCCATAATGAATATAAACTTGGGTCATTTGCAGGAAAATGATGCACATTGAAACCCTAATGCTAAATAAAATAAACCAGACATACATGCTTTAAGATCATGTGGTTTCTCTTAAATGAAAAATCCAAAATATAAAGAAAATTATAAAAGATAGAGAATAGGAAAGAGGGAGCTAGACCTTCTTCAGAAGGGAAGGGGGACAAGAGATCAAGGAGGGGATAAAAAAGGAATTACGATGTGTTATATATGTACACCAACTCCCCACAAGGAACATAATCATTCTGTACAGAAAACGTATATCAATAAAAATTAAATTTTTTCTCACGTTTAAAGTTGGCTCAGAAGGAGGTCTGACTGCTAGCCAAATCAGTATTATTAGAAAGAAATCAAATACATACAATGAAGAAGAAACATGCCTTCAGGATATCTCACGAATCAGACCACACCTATTGCAGGCACAAAGTTACAAAAGTTTAACACATTTTGCTGGAGAACAGAGCTCCTTGAGCTCCTGCCTGAAAAGAGCCTCCTAGGGAATTCAATCCATGCTATCAGAGCCATCTGCAGCTATGGTTAAGGGGACTGGCTACCTCTGGAAATGCAACGCACTTTTGATGTCATCCACAAAATGCAGGTTTTACTGAAATGTAGAACACAAGAGTTGTAGGATCAGCGATGCTCCTCCCCAGATTTCAAAGGAGGGCCTGGGAAGCCAGGCTACTAATTTCTATTAGTTTATTGAAAGGAAAGGTTTGTGCTTATATCATTTGATTGATTTTACATACCTATGTCTTGTAATCTGAGCAACTACTTCAAAGATAGCAATAAGGGGTGAACTAACCATTGTTACTCTCCTACTATCTTGCTTTGAAATTCTGTATCATTGTTTTTATTGTTTTTTTCTCTTTAAAATAAAGAAAAGTCACTGAGACAGGAATGTGTGAAGAAGTAGGAAGGAAATAAAATGTGCAGTGAAGACACCAGGAAATCGAAGATACCGGGAATACTGAGGACAACTGCAAGTTGTAAGCAAAACCAAAGCAACGAGAGAACTCATGTGGGGTGAAATGATCAAAGCCACAGGAGTGGGAGTGGGGTCTCCTAAGACCTTTCACTGTGGTTTAGATCTAAGGCAGCCCACAACACCTCATGTGTTTGGAAGAAGACTGGATTATGAGGGCATGGTAGTTAATTTACTATTAGGAGGTAGGTCTAGTTAGAAAAGTTGAATCACTATGGAAATGACTTGGATGGGTATATCTCCCTTGTCACTTCCTTCCTTGATTCTCTGTTTCCTGATATAATCAATTTTCTTCCACCAAGAGCCTTCTACCGTGACTTCCTGCGTTGGGGTCAGCCAACTGTGGACTAAAATATGAGCCAAGATGAACCTTTCCTGCTTTCAGTTGCCAATGTTGGAGATTTTGTCCCAGCAATGTTGAGGTGACAAAGACACCTTTGGAATGCCAGCCGGTACCCAAGATGACAGATGTGGTGCTGCAGGCCTTAATGTTTGATGTACTCGGTTTCAGGCCTTACTTTGATTTCATTGATTTCTATCTCCCAACTTCTGCCTTTTGAAATGGGAGTGTTTCCCATGATATGTTGGATGTGTTTAACTTTATTTTTTTATTTTGGAGGCTTTCACAACTAAATGTTTTTCTTGAGTTTCAGATGAGAATTTAGACTTGAACTTTGCAGTGCTGCTTGAACTGTTGAGACACTGGGGAAAGGATTATTCCTTTCTTGGTTATACACAGGATAGCTGTGGCATATTCGGCAGAATTTTAAATGTTACTGTGTTTATTTAGAGATTGAATATAGTTTAAGGAAACAATATCCATGTCAAGTTACTAAGGTTGGAATCTAGTAGTTTAGCTTAATTGTGTCAATATGATTTTCTTGAGAGTCACCCAAGGGGATATTAAATCAAACATCTGGATATGTCTGAGTGAGTCAGGATGGTGTGGCCTTAAGTGTTATACAGGGTTCCTGGCCTTTTCCAGTCTGGCATGGTTCCACTACTCTGCTTTCTGGATGCCATGAAGTGAGCATCTTTCCTCCACCATGCCCTTCCACTTTGACCATGGACAAAATCCCCAGAAACCATGAGTCAAATAAAACATTCCTTCCTTTAAACTGTGGGTGTTGTGTATTGTTATACAGTGATGAGAAATTTGACTAATAGAATTACTTCCAGACCTGCATCTTATTATACTAAATAAGCAATAATACAGATAGTACCGACCGAAATTAGCAAAGATATGAAAGGCCAGTTTACACACATTTTTTAGAAAAGATAGCCCCACCACTTAATTCAACTGTTAGAAGTTAATACATAACAGGCTGCATTTCTGAATATCTAATGTTTTTCTTTATGATTATATGCAAATATTTTACTAGAATTATAAAGATAGCAGCAACTGTACCACATATATTTAATATTTAAATAAATAGTTATTTTCTTAATATTTATCCACTTTTATTTGCTGACTTTTATTCAGATATAGTCCACAAGTTTATAGTTGTATAACCAATAACTTTTACCATATTTCTCAGTATTGTATGACCAGTATCACTAAATTATTCTAGGATGTTTTAATTATCTCCTTTAATCCCCTTATTTTCTCCTCTAACCCCTGGAACCTCTTAATGGATGTACTTTCTATCACAATGCATTTGCTATTTCCACATAGCAAATATTACATACATTGTATTTTACATGATATTTTATCAGGTTTTATGTGTGGTTTATCATAAGTAGCTTAAGTTTTTTTTTAAGTTTTTGGTATAGCCTATACCAGTACTTTATTTATCCTGGTGGCTTCATAATATTCCATTGTATTAATATACAGTATATTTATTATTGATGAACATTTCAGTGTTTTAACATTTTTGGCTGTTATGAATAATAAATCTATGAGTAATTGTGTACATTTTTTCTCTCGATATATGCTGAGAATATATGAACATATGCTGAGAATATATGCTGATATTTTGTATATTTTGCTAGAAGTGGAATTGTGATGTCATATTTTAACTCTATGTTTAACATTTTCTTATTTTAAAGAGAAAAAAACTAACAAAACAAAAACAATGAAGATAAAAACAAAACCGATACATGACCTCAGAACAAAATGATAGGAATTAATAATGGTTGCTACATTACAAACTGTTATCTTCAACGAAGTTGCTCAGTCCACTAGATGTTAGAATTTAAGATTGATTAAATAAGCAAAGACAATAACAATTAATGAAAAATACATTGGAAATGATACAGAGCTTCACCATCCAAGATGGTAGGAATTCAGCAATGGTTCTTATACTGCATATTGTTGTCTTCAAATCAGTCATTCTGATTACCAGATACAAGCATGCAAAATTAGTCAAGAAGGAAGAAAAATTTAAACATTAACTGCTCCTTTCAATAAACCAAATATATCAGCAATATACCTATGCCAGCTATCCTTGGGTATACATATAAAATTTGTTTTTCATTTTAAAGAGAAAAGAAAAAAATAACAAAACAAATACATAAACAAAACAACATAAAAATAAAAATGATACAGAATTTAAAAACAAGTTGGTAGGATATTGACAATGGTTGCTGAGCAACCACTTTGAAGATAACATGTGATATGTTTAACTTTTTTAAGAATTTCAAAAATGTTTCCCACAGAAGCTACATAATTCCCCACAGTAGGCAGGTTATTTAACAACCCCATTAGCAATGTATGAAGGATTTTAATTACCTGTACCCTAATCAACACGTTGCTATCCTCTCTCTCTTAGAAAAAATTGTTACCCATTCTAATGTGTCTGAGTGGTATTTCTTTATACTTTTTATATTCATTTCAATGGTGACTTATTATAAGCATCTTTTCAGTTTTATTTGTATTTGTATATCTTCTTCAGATAAATATATATCCATATCTCTGCCCACATTTTTACTCAGAATGTTTATCTTTTAGCTGTTGATTTGTAAATGTTTTTGATATATTTTGAATAGTATACCCTTACCAGTTGAATGATTTGGATGATTTGCAAATATAGGACTTTTTAATTTTCTTTATGGTATTTTTGAAGTTATTATTTTTCTTTTTATGTTTGAAGAATCCAATATACATATACTTGCTTTTGTTCTATACTGATCAGCATTCTTCTGACAGGGACACAGTACCTGACACCCACAATTGCAAGGAGGAGAAGTTTATTTGTATATTCTAGTTTTCTTTTGTTCTTAAATAGTTTTTAGCCATTTTTTTACAAACATAACTTCTGTTAGTACTTTGTATTTAAAATAAGTGATTTACTAACCGGGGTTCTCTAGAGGAACAGAACCAACAGGAAGTTGATAGGTAGATAAACAGATAGACTGATAGATGACTTACTAGCAGAATTGGTTTGCACATTTACGGGACTTGAGACATTCATGAACAGCATTCATCAACAGGCTCTTTACAAGCTGTGAGACCCAGGGATGCCGGCAGGAGAGCTCAGTCTGAGGGCAAAAGCCTCAGAACCGCAGAAGCCAATCATGTAACTCTAACTTGAGGTTGAAGCCATTGAAACATGGAAGGACACTGAAGTAATTTCTAGAGTCCAAAGCCAGAGAATCTGAATTTGTGGTGTTCATTGGCAGAGACATTGTTGCGGCAAAAATCAGAAATCGGGTCAAACTCTGCAGGGGATCAAAAAACTCATTCAGAACAAATGGAGTTTTAATTAATTTTAATTTAGAATCAATTTGGACCAGTCATTGCCCCCCATTTCCGACCAGAGAATGTGGCCCTTAACTGCCTTTGTTCTCAACTTATATACATTTTTGGTTTCCAAGGTAATAGATTGGAATATCTAGGCCTGGCCATAGTTGTTTACCTTGCACTATGTGACGAGGTCAGGCTCTGGCCATAATGATATATATATACTTTAACAATTCAGGCAAGGAGAAGAATTCCAGGACAAAGTCAGAACTGCAAAGTTAACTCTTTGCAATCCCTCCAGGATGTTCCTTAAGACACATTTTGAGGCTTGTCTACCTTAAAATGTTGTGCTAAAAGTCACTGCCCACTACAACATAGCATATCTCATGTCTGGAGAGAACATTTGACTTTCCGCTTTTTGCTCTTTCCAGACCCGCAGGTGACTAGATGGTGCATTGCCCACTTTGACGGTGAATTTTCTCCACTTATTCCCCTGATTGGCATGCTTATCTCCTCCAGAAATGCCCTCCCACACACCGAGGGAACTAGTGCTCCACCAGCTATTAGGTACCACTTAATCAAGGCAAGATAAGAAATTAACAACCACAGGTGATTGATGATCTTTGTCAAATAAATTTAAATTATCTGGGATACCTTCATAATACTTTTCTGTTAATTGTTTTCTTCCCCTGTACACCATATTCTCTTGACTTTGTTTTCCTTTTACCTTGTATCTTCTTTTTCAATGAAAACTATATGTTGTAAACAGCATAATGTAACAATCATATATTTTAAACAATATAATGTAAAAATCATATTCTCCTACTTTCCTCCCGTGAAGTGTTCATTGCTATTTGCTTTGATATTTTTGTTTAGTAATTTTAAAAATGTAATTCAATAAAATGTGTATTGTCAAATATGGATACTGAAGCCTATTCTTGACTTATGATGAACTAATGATTTTCCTTTCATGTTTAGAACAAAAAATTATATCAGACTTCTCTGAGTGAGGGTTGGGGCACACCTTCAACACTTATCCAGACACTTGAAAGCTAGCTGTTTTGGGCTCTGTTTTGTACTAGAACCAAGTCTCACAGTCAGACACAAAATCATCCTTCAGAATGCACATGGTCAACAGAATTCACTCATTCCTACATATGTCCATAGTCATCTAGATCGCCGGGGACATGTTCAGGTTTTTTAATATCCTGGGCATTTTATCCTCTGGGGTTTTTTTCCTTTTATATTTTCTCATCCTCTTGATTTTCAGAGTTTACAAAATCACCTTAGACAGCTGCAATTTTAAGTAATTTCTACTGATTGTTTGCCACAAATACTACTAGAATGTGGCTTTAACACTTAGAAACCTCTGGTTCAAGTCAAATAGAGTTAAAGTTCAAAAAATGTTCTATCAGGCGGCTAAAATTATGTGTCACATCATGAGAGTATTCTGTGAATGTGGTTTGTGGGAGAATGTAAACTAATTCTTGAATCTCCAGTGAGTGGTAATCTTCTCATTTGCACAGTTCCTGTGTTTGTGAGGCTGTGCACTTTCAAAAGTGAAAATAGTGGAAAAAAGATGGAGACAGGCAAAGTAAAGCACACAGTTCTCACCATAATTGAGCTGTTTCTCTACAATGAATAATTCTTAGACTTTTGCAAGACTGTGGTTACTCTTTAGAGATCAAAAAAATTGGTATAATTCACCAGTGTTCTCATTGTTTTAGGAGGAGACAATTTTCAAATCTCTTTATTTCACCAAAAATATACCCCTCATATTCACTCTAAATTTTATGTCTTTTCTCACTGTTATTCAGATTTATATACATTACAGAATTGTTCTTAGTATTTTAAAATGTTAAGATTTAATTTTTGAAACCCTGTGGAGAAATACTATAATTTATGAAAAAGCAAATAAAGATTCAAGAGAAGTATTCAGGAAATACAAACTTCAAAACAGGGATATATATTGAACACAACATTGAGAAAAAAGAAGGCAGGGTAGCCCACCACAAGGAAGCTTCCAATTATCTCGGACACCTGGTATTCATACTATTGTATTATCTAATACAGCTAGATTTTCTCCCTTGAGTGTGCACTGGTAGACTGGACTGGCTGACTCACTTCTAACAAACAATACAGAAAGGTGATGATACGCCATATCTGAATTTGGTTATAAAATAGCTTCACCTTCTGCCTTAGATTCTCTGTCTCTCCCTCCCTCCTTTTCTATCTCTCTTACTAGGCATTGCTTATTGCAGCAGAAGCCAGCTGCCATACCATGAGGGCATCCTTTTAGGAGTCGCACATGTGAAGATGAAAGCCTGCCAATAACCACAGGAGTGAGTTTGGAGGTAAATCCTCCTTTCCCAGTCAAAACTTGAGACGGGTTTGTATTCAAGTGTACAGCTTGACTGCAAACTCAGGAGAGACCTTGAGCCAGAGGCACTGAAGTAAGCCACTGCCAAATTCCTAACTCTCCAAAAGTAGGGGGTAATTTTTTGTTGTTTCAAGTCACCGCATTTGACTTAATTTAATACACAGAAATAGATTGTACTAGAGATCTTCACAGATCAGTTTTTTATTTTTTGACAACAAGGAATTATTATTCATGAAATCATTGAATATAAACTAGCCAAAGATTATTTTTAAAAGTTTTTATGTTAATTAAAAGGGAAAAGAAGTATCAAAATCTATAGCCACTTCCTACTCACAACTTTGTTTTAATGATCTTTGCACAAACTACAGTGTAATCCATGAAGTAAATTACAAAGGGAGAAAAGTCTATTTTGAGTCATCTATAGATGAATAATTGTATGTTCTAGGAGCTTGAGTTGGACTTCTTGGCCAGCAGATATTTTGCTTAAAAGCTATAATAAATCAAATTGTGTTTCCCCAAAATTTGTAATTTGAAGCCCCAATATCTAGTGCCACACACTTGGAGAAAGGGCCCTTAAGATACAAAAGGAGTGATTGAAAAATACGAGAAATGTTAAAATAAAAATATTATTATGGTAAAAGGCACTTTCATTTTTGCCACTTTCTAAATCAGTTCAAAAAGTTATCTTTTGCGAATATTTTTCCAGTGTGTGGTCCAAAATGCCTTCAACAAATGGCTTCTCACCTTATTAGAAAGCTTTTACACAATAGAAGAAATCACCAATAGAGTGAAACAAACCACAGAATGGGGGAAAATTATAGCCAGTTGTCCCTCAGACAAAGGACTAATATCTAGAACTATAAAGAACTGAAAAAAAATCAGACACCTCAAATAAATAAAGACCCCATCCAAAAATAGACATCTGAGATGAATATGCACTTCTCAGATGAAAAAATACAAATGACAAATCAATACATCAAAAAATGTTCACTGTTATTGGTCATTCAAGGGATGCAAGTTAAAACGACACTGAGATCCTGGTTCACCCCAGAAAGAATGGTTGTCCTCAAAGAATCAACTGATAACAATGCTGGTCGGATTGATTCCTAAGTATTTCAATTTCTTGGTTGCTATTGTAAAAGGTATGTTTTCCTCAATTTCTCTCTCAGTCTGTTTGTTGTTCGTGTACAGGAATGCTATTGATTTTTGGGTGTTGACTTTGTATCCGGCTACGCTGCTGAATTTGTCAATTAATTCGAGGAGTTTTCTTGTGGAGTTTTTGGGGTCCTCCATGT
>PVLD010036830.1:0-10685 GCA_004027595.1 Dinomys branickii
AAGCGCTTGCCTAGCAAGCGCAGGATCCTGAGTTCAATCCCCAGTACCGCAAAAAAAAAAAAAAAAAAAATAGAATGTCAGTTTTGAAGTGTTCTTCAACATTATCCAATGTCTCCTTTATATTATCCAATATATGCCTCTTTCATCTGATTTAATGTTAATAGCACAACACACAATCTAATAAAAGTGCTAAGAAATAAAGATGCAAAATTAATATTCAGCCATTTCTTCTCTGATTTTTATGATATGTACAAATGCAATGATACAAACAACACCCAAAATGTTGATGCAAAGATAGTGTACCCACTATATTACCTTTATTCAGATACTAGTCTTTAAAGTTTTCTTTTATGTTTTCATTGACCCATAGTAACCATGTTATGGGGAGTAAAAATGTGTATCCAGGTGTTTTTATTTAATTTGTAACATCTAAAAGAAAGTAATATTTTAAAATATATTACACTTAAATTATTTTCAGAAGATCATGTGGTTCCCTATTAAAAATATAGAAGGTTCTTCAGTGTTTAAAAATATTTAACTATCTATGACTTCTTTATAAAATTATACTAAGCTTGGCATACGTTTTAGTTACTTTTCTTATTGATAAGATAAAAGCCCAAACTTACAGAAAGAAATGTTTATTGTAGCTCAGTTTGTAGAGGTAGCTCCAAGGGAAGGTGGCATGGCAGAGGGGTATCACAGATTAGAAATGGTACATGGTAGGCAACAAAGCAGTAAAGTAGCTAAGCAACAAGTGAGAAGTGACCACAGCAGCCTTCTTTCTGTTGCTTATATTCTTTCCAGACTATCTGCCTTTAGGGTGGGTAACACTCACATCCAGGGAGGGCTATCCCAACATCCACTTCCAAGACTATGCCAAATCAATCTGTAGACTAATTTAGTAAACATACCCTTGACCCCAGCAACACACATGTAGTCCCAGAAGCACACACTCTAAATCTAGCTCCCTATGAAAAGCCCCACCTATGACCTCATCAGGCTTTGAGGGGACATCTAGATAGCTGTAACTTTCCAACCCTGGCCCCCCAAACACTCATGCACATTGCCTTATGCAAATTGCATGTGGTCCATCTCCAAGAATTGCCAAAAATCCTACTACTTCAGCATCATCAAAAAGTCTAAGTCTAAAGTCTCCTCTGAGATTTATGGCAAACTTTTAGCTTCAAGTCCTTGTACAAATGAAAAGAAAGTTAAACACTTCTAATGCCACTTCTAATGGCACAAGATAGACATTCCCATTCCAAAATTACAAAGAGAAGAATTTTAAGGAATGGGAAAAAAGGACAAATTCCAGCAGCGTAATTAAACCCCATAATTCCATGTCCAAAATACCCTACAATCTGTGGCATGACATGAGCCTCAAAGGCCTTGAGTCGCTCCACCTCTATGGTATTTCTGGTGGGTGTAGTTCCCATAGCTTCTCTCTTGGCTTATTTTGATCACTCATTGTAACTTTCCACAGATGACATGCACTTGCCTTTTCCAACCTTCTGGGGTCTCCACTGAACATTTGGCTTTACACTCACAGCTTCACATAGTGGTCTCTCGGGTGCACACTGACTTGCCACCCAAGCCTTCATCTGAAATCTGATGGAAACTTTCCTGAACCCACAACTCTTGCATTCTGCATGCCCCTTAAACCAGCACCACGTGGAGGACACCAAGGTCTGCTGCCAGCTGCAGAAGTAGCCAGGCTTCCTTTTTCTTGGCTGTAGAGGATGAGTGCCTCAATCACTGAGCAGTCTGAACCTAATTCCTAGGAATAGCTGCTCTAGGCCACTGCCATTATGAAACATGGTCTGTACTCTTTTCTCAAAGCAAATTCTCTTACTCTTGCAATCTTGAGGAGACAAAAGGCTAGAGTCCTGCTGTTTCTTGAAATGTCCTCAAGGCAGCTTTTCCATTGTTCCTTCTCAGCAAATACATTCTGCTCTCCTCTATTTTTGCAGTCCACAGTTTTACTGGATCCTTTTTGGCCCAACTCACATCATTTTAAATCATACTGCTGTGATTTCGCTCTTGATTCTCAACATACATCATGTTGAATGGACCCAAGAGTAGCCATGCCATCACCTCAGCTTTAGTGTGTCTTGAATTTTCTCCTGCAAGATTAATCAGATTGCTGCCCTTAATCTCAGTCTCAGGCAGTCTTTGAACATGAGCAAAATTCAGACAAACTTTCAGACAATGCATAACAGACATTGTATGGGGCCCAAAAGCCAGTGAAGTCTTTTTATCCAAGGAGAAACATCCCAAGGCTAGTCTTTAACAGTAGCATTTCTAACAATATACTGGTCTTCCAAACTCTGACCAGAATCTCCCATAAAGTACAGTTTAAATCATTCTGTGCCTGCTTCTTCAGCTGGAGTCTCCAAACCTTTCCAAATTCTTCTCAAAGTCAGGTCCGAAGGCTTCTAAACCACATGGCCACAGCAACAACCCCATTTCTGTGGTACCAAATTCTGTTTCACTTACTTTTCTCATTGCTGAGACAAATTAACGAACACCCAAAGTTATAGAAGGAAAGGTTTATTGTAGCTCACAGTTTGTACATGTTTCAGTCCATAACTGACTGTTTCCAAGGCCAGGTGGCATGGCAGAGGTGTCTCACAGAGGAAAAACAGTTAATGGCAAAAAATCAGCAGAGTAGCGAATGAGTAAGTGCCAAGTGACCACAACAGCCCTCTTTCTGTCCCCTATAAGCTGTCCAGGCTGCCTGCCCTTAGAGTGTGTGGTACTCACACCCAGGAGGGCCTTCCCATTATCCATTTCCAGAACTGTGCCAAACCAATAAGTGGACTAATTTAGTGATTGCACACTCTTGATCTAGCATCAGACACTCAATCCCAGCATCACATACTTGATCCAGCCACCTCTGAAAAGCCCAGTCTATGATCGCATGAAGCTTTAGAAGACATCTAGACAAAAGCCATAAGAGCATGTAACTCTTAATTGTCTCTTGAATTGTGTATCCCAAACATCTAAAAAAAAGGTGAACAGTTGAGGGCAATTAAGGAAGAAAATAATCAAAAAAAACCTGTGACTATTTGTTCTGTTTATCCATGAGATAAAAAGAACCTAGCTGTGTGCCTTTTTTTCTCTCTTTTTTTTTCTTTTTATTGAGACGCAGTCTCACTCTGCAGTTCAGGCTGGCCTTGGTATCACTATGTAGCCCAAGCTACTCTCAAACTCACAGCAATCTTCCTGCCTCAGCCTCCTGACTGATGGGATTACAGGCATGCACCATAATATCTGGCTATACCTGTTTTTATCTGTTATGAATTCACTTGATTTGTGCATAGTCATTAGTAAAAGTCATTATGCTCTTAGATTCACACAGAGAATTAATAGCGAAGGGAATGGCATCTGGCTGCAGCCTGGAAGGTAGCTAAAACTTCTTGCTCAGCAACACCTCCAAATCAAGATAACATTTTTAACAGCTTGAAGTATCACAAAAAGGTGAATTTCTCTTTTACTCAATCTAAATATCTTTTTTAAAAATCCTTAATATTTAATTTAATTTAATTTGAGAAAACACATCAGCTCTTTATAAAGGATTTCAATGTTTTTAATATTCTTGGTGGTTCCATTGTAAATGCGTATACATGCTACATTTAATACAAACCATCCCCAAAACTAAAATAATTTTTAAAAGTTTCAATGTATATACTTTAAAATCATCATAGAATGCTATTTTAGATGAATGAGATAAAATCTATTTTTTAAAAACTGGTTACTGAGGTGTAAAATACAAGTAGTAAATTCGCTTTTCTAAATTGCCCCATTTATAATATTTAGTCTTCTGTAATCTGCAGCACTGAAGTGCACATTCATGTTTGCTTTCCTTTGACACGGTTCTTTTATTACTGTCTCTTTTCCTTGCATAATGTCTTACAACAGCTGCCTTATCATTATGTTTTCCTCCTGTGTTTTCTCCTTAGTGATTTTGCTAGCAAAAGTAATTAAAACATACTTACCTTTCACTGCTTTGGCTGCAACTAAGGGTGCTTTGGTGCATATGCCTTAGAGTAGGGTAGGGAGCAGTATTAATGTGGAGGGGAGCTAGGGTTGTTTTTCTTTTCTTTCTTTTTGTTTCTAAACAGTGACAAATTAATGTTTCAGATAATAAATCATTCCAATTTGTTCATCCCTGCAAGCAATGTTTTCAATCTTCATTTATGACTTACAAAGTCCGTTTTGTTAGAAGCATTTGATAAAATACTCAATTGCCAGTTTTTACACTGTAGTTCAATTGCTGTGATGATAAAAGGCTCCAGCTCAGAAGATAAACTGCAAATAATTCCTGAAGAACTAATGTCAGAGGTGGTATACAATGAATTTTTTAGCAGATTATTCTATCATCAATGTGACAGAGTGGTTCAATATTTATTTTGTTGAGAATGTCATTTAAATATTGTGTGACACCTGCTCCCTCAGGCAACTATCATAACATTACAATTTCAAGGAATTTGAAAGTGAGATTTAACTCTATATATAGTAAAACATAAGCTTATTATAAACCAAGATCTGAATATATTGTTGATGTATACAAATTATTTCAATAAATAAAAGTGCATTTGATTTAGTTTTGAGGATCTATATGGGCTAAGAATATCTAAGTCTCAGCACCTTCTCTTGCAGTGTTTATTTTTGAGACCATATTTGAAATCTACCCAAGAATGACTGCCTGTTTCTTCATTAAACTACATTTTTCTAGGCAATCTACTGTTGAAAATGATTACTCCACTCATCCTACTTCAATTTTCTCCCATACACAAGCTTAAGGTGCCATTAGTCATTGGCTGAAAAGACATCTAACTGTGTAGAAGGCTACAATAAGCTAATTTTTCTTAATGGAAAGAGGATCACTATATTCATTTCCACTTGCTCAAGTTGAAAATTTCCTATTAAGTGATTAGAGAGTGAGGATAGTTTTCATTTCAAGTACAGACCCCAAAATACAACATCTCCCATTAACTGTTTTCCTCCCAGGAATTGCTCTCCATCTTCCACTCTTAGTGAATCACTTTTCACAATTTTAAATGCAGCACTTTCTTTTTTTTTTGTTTTTTGGGTTTTTTTTGTTTGATTGTTTTTTGGTTGTTTTTTTTTTTTTTTTTTTTTGAGACAGGGTCTCACTATGCAGTTCAGGTTGGTCTTGAGCTCACTTTGTAGCCCATGCTGCTCTCAAACTCACAAATCCTTCCGCCTCAGCCTCTCAAGTGCTGAGATTACAGGCGTGCACCACCACGCCCGGCAGCACTTTCTTCATCAATTGTAAACACTGAGAAAATTCCTCCAGATAAAATCAAGCCTTAATCCCTGCTCACTCTTTGATAAACAGCAAGGCAGTGGAAAACGGAATAAAGACAGAAAGGAATAAAAGAGATTAAGGAAGAAGAAATAAAGAATTGGCTTGCAAAATTTTCTGTTTGCTTTGTTATCATTCTATGGCTTTATTTTCCACTAAATGTGTCTACACTAGCTTAACAATCCAACATATGTTATCTATTTTCATATTACCTTCGCTGCAAACAGAATTTCACCTCTTTTAAATGAAGCCATAAGATGCTTCTACACTGAAGAAAAACGCCAAGATGCTACTGAGTGAAGACGTATAAAAACATAAGCATATAATTATTTGGCTATTAAAACTTTTCTCAAATATGTAGGAACTCTAATCATGACAAAAACCATGATTTGAATACTGACAAAAAATGATGGAAATAACCAACTGTATCCACTAAGTAAAACAGTCAAAACAACTAGAATTAGCACACAAGCTGCTGTATTGGGTAACATTAAATCGAACTACTGTTGCCAAACCTGAAGGTTAAACACCTTGGATTAGGTCCTCTTTTGTTTGTATAACTTGGACTATTGTAAGTACCTTTGTAAGCTCATTAGCTCAGATCCTTACTATGACACAGCATGAAATGGAAGAATAAGTAAGTCTTTAGAGTCAAACTCCTTTACTTTTGAATCCTCATGAACTGCCCTTGAGCTATACATATAACCTTGCAGATGCTCAGACTCTTCACCTTCAAAATGGATTCAGGGTTACGTGAAGATTAAGTGAGATATTTGGAGTATGTAAAAGGACATAGGATAAATAGTGGATTAAATAAATACATATTAAACAGGTTTATTCCATTAATCATATCTGGGAAATAGGATGAGGGAAAAGAGAAAAGAAAGGGAAAATTATGTATATATGGATACACAGGAGAGCTAACATATTTGTACTGCTTCCATTGATTTATTGAAAGGAACAATTAACATTTAATTGTTTCATCAGTCTTACATGTTGGGCTAGGGATATAGGGATATAGCTCAGTGGAATAAGCTCCTGCCTGGTAAGCACAATGTCCTGAACTTAATCCCTGGTACCACACACACACAAAAAAAAATGTCTATATGTCTATATTTGTTTACCTGAGAAACCACATTGAAGATATCAATATGTGATACAACAACCATTGTTAATTTCCTGTCACTTTGTCTGAAATTCAGTATTGCTTGTTTTGATTTTGTGTTTTTTTGTAAATGTATGTGTGTTGTTAATATGTTTTCATTCTTTTATCTTTAAAATAAAAAATAAATAAAATAATCATATCTGGATTTTTAAAAATTTCAAATTAATAGAATTCCACTGCAAAAATTCTTATTCTTGCACTAAAGTATATGCTTAACACAAAAATTTTCTAAAGTAGTTTAGCTGCTTGGAGAACCTAGCTAAGTGACCTGTTAAAGCATTATATAGTATTTGCTGAACATTAAAGGCTTTTTTTATCCATAACTTCAGATAGGAGAAGCTTTTGAGAGTATTAGGTTTGTAGGGGATGGTTTTTTTCAGAACAAAACATGTGAATCCCAGAATTAGTTTAAGAATTTTCCATGATAATTACTGCTCCTATTTAAAAAGGGCAAAAACAGTTTAAAGACCACAAATTGTTCCATGCATTGTATAATATCTATTACATTTTGTCCAGTTTAAACACATTAATCATAAGTTTTGATATAGAAAATTACTTATTTTGAATAGTTCTTTTAAAATACATTTCAAAATTGTAAGATCAAGAGAAAGTTGACCTACATTATAGGTCATTATAAACTTGAACATTTACTACATACTATAACATATTAAAATCTTCCAGATATAGTAATATTCCTAATAAAATAAGGAGAAAGGATGTCACTTATTTATGGCAATCTATACCTGAAATTACATCAGTCTGACCAAGAATAACAAATAAAGCTAAATGAATGGATGAGACATGGGTTTTTAAATTATGGTAGTATGGCTCTGACCTGGATCTCTGGGTTGGGGAGGAGCTCAGCCCACAAAGCAGCACCTAGGCGGCCCCTCTGCCTGCATGGAACTCTGGGCAGATGAGGCGTGTGCAAGCTGCCACCTGGATCTCTAGCTAGGGAGTAGCTTGGCCAACAAAGTAGGATCTGAGCGGCCTTCTGAGAGGAACTCTTGGCAGAAAGCTTAAGGGACATTTTCCCAAAGAGAAGGAGCCATTGGAGCAGTCTTTGCACAGACCTATGCCTGGTGAGCTGCCTGGGTAATTTGTAGCTCAATATTTTGGATTTGCTATCCAAAATGAGAAGACAGAAGAGCAAAATGCAGTCTCAGAACTCAACCCCACCCAGAACAAGTCCTGGACTCAATGATATAGGAGAACTAGGAAGCCACATAGCTGCAATTTCTGAAACGATTGCATATGAAGTAAAGAAACAACTCCATCAGGCCATAGAAGAGATTAAAGCAGAAATAAGCCATATACCTGCAATTTCTGAAATGATCACATCCGAAGTAAAGAAAGAACTCCATCAGGCCACAGAAGAGATTAAAGCAGAAATAATCTCTCAGGCAAAAAATGAAGTGAAAACAATAATGGGAGAAATGCTCCACACACATAGAGAAGAAATAGATAAAAGAATAGAATAACATTGGAAACATTACAAGAGCAATTTAAGAATGAATTACCATGAATGAAACAGGCCCAAAGACATTGCCAGGAATTGAAAACTTCCACTGAAAGCTTGAAAGACCACTTAAATGAAGCCAAAGGTAGAATTTCAGATCTTGAAAACAGCATGGCAGCCAGTGAGCGTGAAAGGAAGGATCTCATAAAGTCATCAAGGATCCAGGAAAAATCAATCCAACAGCTGCAAGATGAGGCAAAAAGAAATAATATCTGAGTAATAGGAGTCAGTGAAACAGCAGGAGACAACACAAATGATATAAAAAGAATATTTGCTGAAGTAATAGCATAAAATTTCCCAAACACGGTAAAAGATACTGAAGTACAGTTGATTGAGGCATATAGAATCCCAATGAGCCATAACCCAAAGAAAACCACACACAGACATATAATAGTCCAGATGCCAGACATCCAGCAAAAGAACACAATATTATAAGTTGCTAAAGAAAAGAAACAGATCACCTATAAAGGAAAGCCCATCAGACTCACAGCAGACTTCTCAACAAAAACTGTGAAATCAAGAAGAGCTTGGAACGAGGTATTACAGATTCTGAGACAAAACAGCTTCCAACCCAGACTGATCTATCCTGCAAAACTATTCTTCAAATTCAATGGATAAATGAAATATGTCCATGACAAAGAACAGCTGAAGAACTTCATGAGTACCAAACCAGCATTGCAAAAAGCACTAAACGATATTTTAGATGGAGAAAAATGGGACCACAATCTCAAGAACAACAACAGAAAGGAACCCTCAATCAGAACAAGCAAGTAAACAGATAGCAAATACAGGAAAACAACAACAATACTTGAGCAAACAACATCAGAGGACACATTCTTCTCAGCTGCACATGGATCTTTCTCTAAAATTGACCACATTGTAGCCCATAGAGCATATCTACCTGAATGCAAAAGAATTGAAAGTATGCCATGCATATTATGTGACCACAGTGCAATGAAATTGGAAATTAATGACAAAGAGAACTCCAAAAGCCGCATAAACACTTTGGAATTGGACAACAGCCTCCTGAATAACCAGTGGGTCACTCAAGAAGCTAAAGAAGAAACTAAAAAATACCTAAAAACAAATGAAAATGCAAATACAACCTACCGGAATCTGTGGGATGCAATGAAAGCAGTCCTCAGAGGGAAATTTATAGCGATGAACTCATATATAAAGACAACAGAAAGACAGCAAATAAATAGCCTAATACTACACCTCAAACTTTTAGAAAAAGAGCAACAAACCAAACCAAAAGCCCAAAGAAGGGAAGAGATTATAAAATTCAGGGCAGAAATTAATGCAGTTGAGACAAAGAAAACTGTACAAAAACTAAGTGAATCAAAGAGTTGATTTTTTGAAAGAATAAATAAAATTGATAAACCCCTAGCCAAACTTACAAAAAAAGAAAGAACTCAAACTCATGCAATAATGAACGAAAAGGGTGAAATCACTACAGATCCCACAGAAATTAAAAGATCGTTAATACCTACTTTGAAAATCTTTACTCCTATAGGATAGAAAATTCAAAAGAAATGGACAGATTAATAGAAAGGTACAAATTACCAAAATTCAATCAGGAAGATTCAAAAATCCTGAACAACCCAATATCAATGATTGAGATTGAAAATGTCATTAAATACTTACCAACAAAGAAAAGCCCAGGCCCTGATGGATTCATAGCAGAATTCCATAGAACATTCAGAGAAGATTTAATGCCAACACTCCTCAAACTCGTCAGTGAAATGGAAAAGGAAGCAACTCTCCCTAACTCATTTCTGGAGGCAAGTATTATATTGATACCAAAACCAGAGAGGGACCCAACCAAGAAAGAGAACTATAGGCCAATCTCTCTAATGAACATAGATGCATAGATACTCAACAAACTACCAGCATATAGAATGCAGCGAATCATAAGGAAAATGATACACCATGACCACGTTGGATTTCTTCCAGGAATGCAGGGATGGTCCAATATTCACAAATCAATTAATGTAATACATCATAGCAATGCAGCCAAAGACAAAAACAACATGATCATCTCAATAGATGCAGAAAAATCCTTCCATAAAGTCCAACATGCATTCATGTATAAAACCCTAGAAAAATTAGGAATAGATGGCCTCTACCTCAATCTTATCAAACCCATCTATGGCAAACCAACAGCCAACATCATACTAAATGGACAAAAACTGGTTAGCGGCGGAGACGCCCGGCAATCCCACGTTTCGCGCGTGTCGGGCGGGCCACGCGGAGGGCCCCAAACGCCGGAAGCGGAGAGACAGATTTGCTGGGTCCTAGTGCCCCGAGAATACAGACAGCTCGATCCTTTCCGCCTCCCGAGCCGGCGCAGCTCTCCGGCGACACCCGACAGAGATCGGCTCTCTGGCGGCGGCAACGCCCAGCGGTCTCACCTTTCGTGCACATCGGGCGGGCCGTGCAAAAAGCCCCAAAGGATATACTGGCACCATGGAACCTTCATGCCTGCAGGGACTCCAATAACTGGTGAGATATCGGCGCTCGCGACCAGATCACCGAGTGGGGGAGGAGATCCATCCCTATACCTGCAGGGAACCCTGGGAGGGTGGGGGAGCAGTCTTACACACCTCACCCAGGTCACTAGGTAGGGAGTATCTAACCAATATCTGTAGAGCCTTTTAAGCGGAACT
>PVLD010036831.1:0-10684 GCA_004027595.1 Dinomys branickii
ACAATAATTCCCAGGGATCCATTCAAAAAAGAAAAGGGAGCTGGAGCACAACAGAAAGAGTGAGCTGCAGATCGAGGTGGGCTACACGGCCCCATATCCTTCTCACTCCAACACCAAGCAGGAAGCATGAGCTGAGTTACTGGGCTTCAGCTCCCACCCTGAACTCCCTCTCTGAACACCGTGAGTCCTGGTGGCTGGAGCATGTTGTAACCTGCTCCCGTTAATGTTGTCACTTGCTCCCGTTGCTACAAGACAAACAAATGTTGTTGCTTGCTCCCATTGCTATAAGACAAACATGTTGTAACTTGCTGTAACCTGCCCCTTCCCCGGGCTAAAAGTTTGCTTAAGCTGCATGTCTAAACTTGCTGCATCGTTTTCTGTTCTGTATGCATCTCCAAGCACCTTACCCTTCCCTTTTCCTAAGCCCTCGCTAAGCATAAAAACCCGACCATCCACCCACCTGGTGCTCTCCTTGCCTGCGTTGCAACGGAGACGCCGCTGGGTACCAGCTTAAATAAAGCGCTTTTTGAGAGATCTCGATTTTGTTCTGGGTTACTTTTTGGGGGTCCCACAGAGCAGTCACCATGTGATCCTAACAACAATGGGCTGAGTCAATGGGCTTCAGGACTCACCCTAAACTACTAATAATGAGCACTAAGAGAGACTCCATACTGCTTGCATGTATGAAAAATGTACGAACCCATAGTGTCAAACTACACAAAAAGCATCAGTCCTGGAGCCTGAGAGACAACAACATACTCTACACAGCAGGCCTGAGAAAATCCTCCAATTCTTTCTGAGAACTAATAACTAAGCTGCAGTGTAAGTGCACCCAATGCCCAGCGAGGTTGAGTGCTGGGATGAGGCGAAGACATGGAACTAGGGTATAGACCTGCTTCTCTAGCTGGGAGGGGATAGTCTCCAAAGACACTAATGGCCTATGGGGGGATACCAGGGACTTCGGCAGGGAGCTTGGAGGCCTGAAGGGGGAGGAGCCTCCCTTCGGGTTGCATGAGAGCCCTGAAGACCTAGACTGGGCCTCCTGCAGAGCAGCGTTGGGACAGAGTCCAGGAGTCCGCAGGGGCAGTCCCGTGGACTTGGATTGGCTTGGGAGTGACCCTCCCTGCCCCGCCCCACATGTCCGGTGCTCCACCCCATCTTCAGGGTGTGCCCGGCGTTCCTCCCAGCTCCTGGGGCTTGCCCAGTGTCCCACCCCACCTCTCCCCTGTGGCATGCCCTGTGCTCTGCCCGGCCCTTGGGGCATGCCAGGTGCTCTGCCAGCGCCCCCCGCCTGCCCATGGCCCTGAAGACTCGCCTGAGCCCATAGATGTGGATGCGCTGACAGAGCCTGGTGGTTTGCTGTGTAACCCCACCTACCTGACTGGACACTTGACGGCTGTGAGGGCTTGCCAAAGGGTACTTCTCCACCTCCTACCATAGCAATTTGTGTACACCCACATATTATATAGCATATTTAGAAGCAGCCAAGTCTCTTCCCAAAATAAGAGCATGAGGGAGTAAATAAACCAAAAGTACAGTTATTACAAGTGGGAAGACCACTGACAGGGTGGTAGAACAACGGAGATAAAGTGGAGAAAATTGATTAATTGAATGAGTCATCATCTATATAACAGTAATAAAGACAAAGATAACATTATGTAATACAATATCCAGTGGTAACCCCCTACTATTTCCTCTGTAATTTGGTATTTCTTTTATTGTTTTTGTGTTAACAAATGCAAAGACAACACTATGTAATACAGCATCCAGTAATGGTTCCCTATGCTGTCCTCTGTAATTCGGTATTTCCTTTATTGATTTTGTTACAACAAATACGAAGATAACATTATGTTATACAGATCCAGTGCCAATTACCTACTATCTTCTCTATAACTTGGTATTTTCTGTATTGTTTCTGTGTTATTCTGGGTTCTTTTGTCTTAAAAATAAAATTTAAAAAACCCCAGCTATTCCCTTTCTGGGTATTTTCCCAGAAGATCTGAAAACATCATATCACTGCGATATATGTTTACCCATGTTTATAGCAGTGCAATTTGTAACAGCTAAATTGTGGAAGCAATGCAAACGTCCATCCACAGAGGACTGGATAAAAAAAAATCTGTGGCATTTTTATATAATGGAATATTACTCAGCTATAAAGAAAGAGAAATTTGAGGCTTTTATAGGCAAATGGTCACAATTAGACACCATACTCATAAGTGAAATAAATCAGAGGTACATATACAAACAATGTATTATATCACTAGTGTAAGAACATGAAAGTGGGAATATAAATTAGGAGGTATGAAGGTAATCTACTCAAAAGGAAAGAATAAATGGGATGAGGGGAAGGAGAAAAGGAAGAAAGGGACAAATACGTATGTATGTATGTATGTATGTGCAGGATGGCTAACATGGTTCCACTATTGTCTTATGTTGCTTTATGGTAAGGAACAGTTGATGATTGGTTGTTTGATCAAGATTGTATGTCTATATGTGTTTTCCTGAGCATATACTTTGAAGTTATCAATATGTAATACAACAACCATTGTTAACTCCCTGTCACTTTCTCTATAATTCAATTTTGATTGTACTGTTCTTGTGCTACTTTGTGTCTGTTTGTTAATGTTTTCCTCTTTTTTTGTTGTTCTTTTTCTTTTATACTTTAAAAATTAATAGAAAAAGCTGCTTGCATTGAGAAGTTACATATCCCACCTCAAGAGGTGATTTCTTGCTGGGAGAATCTGGGCAGCTCTGCCCTGTGAGATTGGCAGAATCATACGAATTATTTTATTATTCTGAAACTGACTCCTTGGAATTTGCAACAGAATTTAGGGGGCACTATCATAAAATGAATTCTCAGGGAAAACTACATGTAAGTTTGTTACTAACTCCAAATCTTCACTCATGAAAGAGAATGCCTTATTTTAAATTCATCAAATAGCAATGGGGGGTACACACCTGGGAGACTCAGAAAACTGGGACAGAGCACCATTCTTGGACCAGTGACTGTAGGCCCAGTGAGAAGCTCAGAGGCAGTCGTGAGATGCATCTGAGGATATATTCTTAAACATAGGAGAAGTCCTTGGACCATGATGCGTCCTTGTGCTTAGCAGCCAGACTGTTCAGCAGAGCCAGGGGAGCCTCGTGATGGAAGGGAGGCTGAGCATCAAGCACTCAGCTCACAGGTGAGCATCCAGTGAGCTCTGCTCTAGATGGTAGAGCAAGTGAGTCACTGAGAACAGCATTCCCAAGAGACTGCCAGAGCAGGAATGAACAAAGCTATATTGAGCTGGCTGACGGACAGTCTAACTGGGAGGCAGAGAAGATGTCCACCCAAATCTGGGTCTCACCTTCGGCTTAAGTATTTTTTAGGTTTCCATAGTAACCATCACCTCATTTTTGGGGATCTCACAAGAATATCACACAGTTAGTACAAAGTTTACTCATCCAGGCCAGGGATACAGCTCAGCAGCGTAAGTGCTTGCTTGGCAAGCCTGAGGTCATGAGTTTGATTCCTGGTACAAAAGCAAAGCAAAGGAAAAAAAGAAAAGAAAAGAAAAGAAAAGGAAAGAAAAGAAAAGAAAAGAAAAGGAAAAAAAGAAAGGAAAAGAAAATACAAAGTTTACTCTTTCCCAAAGCTTTCGGACAGCCAGATTCCAGATGACCACTGCAGTTTAACTTTCAGCCTACTTTCCAATGTGTCCTGTTACCATTTTATGATTCTGCTCTCCTTGAAGTGGGTTGATAACTAACCAAGGGGACTTGGGTGAAGAGTGAAGTCAACTACAGTTTAAGTGAACTTAAGTGACTTCTCTTAACATGCAGTTAAAAGAAAAAGAAAATGGAGTCTCTCTTGCCCTATCAGAAAGACTGCAGAAGGGAAGTCAAAGTCAGTAGAACTGAAGCAAGAGCTGATGCTGACCTTCTGTACTGTGACATTTGTTTTATCACTGAAATTTCCTAGAGACTTTAAACAATTGCCCCCCAGTATCCAAGGGGATTGTTTCCAGGACATCATTGCTACCCCTGCCAAGAACACCAAACCCATGGATGGTCAAATCCCTCATATAAAATAGTAGAGTTTGCATATAACCTATACATACTCTTCCTTATATTTTAAATCATCTCCAGGTTACTTGTAATGCCTAATATAATGTCAATGTCAGGTAAATAGCTGTTATAGTGCACTGTTTGGAGAATAATGAAAAAGTGCACACGGTCAATACAGAATCAACTTTTTTTCTGAGTATTTTTAGTGTGTGTTTTGTTGAATCTCGGGATGCAGTACCTACAAATGCAGAGGGCCAGTTGTTTGTGCCTTAGCTAATTTTCCCATTGCTGAGACAAAATACCCAAAACCCAAAGTTAAAGGAGGAAAGGTTTACTGGGATCACAGTTTGTAGAGGTTTCAGTCCATAATCGGCTGGCTCCAAGGCAGGGTAGCATGGCACAGAGGCATCCAAGAGGAAAAACAGTTCATGGAGGGCAGAAGATAGCAAAGCAAGTAAGGGACAAAACAAGCCTCTTTCTGTCCCTTGTACTGTATCTAGGCTACCGGGATCAGGTCAGTGCCAAACCAATCAGTGGACTGATTTAATAACCATCCATCCTTAATTTTAACACCCCTAATCCTAGCATTGCACACTATAGATTCAGCCACCTCTGAAATAGCCCCACCTGTAAATGTATGAGGTTTTGGGAGGATATCTAGAAACAAGCTATAACAATGTCCACGGATATGGAAGGCGAACTGCATTTCTGTTTAACGGAGTTTTGTTCTGTATTATATTCATATTTAATAATATGACATGATTTGTATTTGAAGACCATGATGAAAACTAATCAGATGCCTCTGAGCATTTTACTATCTCTGAAGAATTTGAATTATTTTATTTTTAAAAATTAAAGAGAGCTGGGGATATATCTCAGTGGCACAGTTCCTGTCTGGCAAGAGAGAGGTCATGAGTTTAATTCCTGGTACCACAAAAAAATTAAAGAGATACTTACTTCTTCTTGATTATTTAGTGGTAATAGAGAATCTTAAAACTAGAAGTGGCATTAGATATCATGAATCTGGTCCACCCCTCGGGAGTTTACAGAGTGATAATTGACACTGGAAAAGAGCACCTGCCAAAGAGCACTCCTTAACTAGTTAATTATAGTGCAGGGTCTAGCACACAGCATGGGGGAGATGGGGAGGCCAGCAGAGAACACCAGGCTTGTATAAAGGCAACATGGCATGGGATTTGTTAGGCCTGGATGAAAGATGCAAGCAGTCATAGAGCAAAACGGCCATCTGTAGGGAACAAAGACAAGTGTACTCCTTTTATAAGGATGGAAAGAAGGCAAAGAACCTTAGGCGGGAAGATTTTAATAAACAACTGTGGCTGTCTTGCGCTTCAGTAGATAAAGTACTTAAAATATCTGGTGTAAATTTTTGGGTGTCTCTAGACATTTCGATATGTTCCAGGACCTAGAAAACTTCCTTGTCCTATCTTGTCTTTACAGCATCGTATGCTTGCCAATGCCAGCTGCAGTGCTGAACAGAGTGCCCTGTGGAAAGCAGTCCTGATGCTGGCGAGCAGGTTGGGGTCTGGGAGAGTCAGGTCCAACTGGAGCCTTATACAGGGCAGAAAGACAAGCCAGCAAGGAACCGTACCCCCCCAGTGCTGGTCACAGAGTAGGAGCTCAACAAATGTTTTTATATCAAGAAGTGAGATAAACAGAGACCTTCAACTGCTTAGGATGATTACAACAAGGGACTTCCTGTGGGAGGAGAGCAACTCATATGACTGGAAAGAAAGAACATTGCTCCTGAAATGAGGAAAGGATTGGACAGTCTCTGGGTTTTTGATCTGAATATTATTGCTATTTTAAATGATCTTTCTCCAGAAATCTTTTTTAATAGAAATGTTTGGAGAACCCTGAATTGTATGTAACTCCCTTAGCATCTCACCCACAACCATCTGCTGACATGATCCCCAAAAAGCTAACGCTGTCAGAGCTGAAGACTCAACCCTCAAAGTGCACTGAGCTCTGGGGCTACTGCCCAGTGGCCTATGAGGCAGGAGAACACAGGCAAGTCCTTGTGCTTGGGAAGTGCAGAAACGATGCCCTCCTCAGAACAAGTGGTTCATGTAACAATCTTAATATTTGTATTGATAAATGGGTACAGAAAATGTGCTCTTTATACACAGTGCCATAAGGAAGGATAAATGAGTCATTTGTAGGAAAATAGATGCATCTTGAGATGATAAGTTAGGAGAAATAAATCAAACACATAAGCTTAACTGTCACACAGTTTCTTCTTATACAAGAAACCTAAAGTAAAATAAAGTAAACCTAAAGTAAAATAAAGAGTAAAATAAAAGATAAATAATAGGAAAAAGGGGGACAGATCTTTCTCAGAAGGGAAAGGGATCAAGAGATATGAGGGAGGAGGAAATAAGGGACTGATAGAAGATGAAGAGAAGTAGCAAGAGATGTTTCTGTCCTAGTTACCTTTCTTTTGTTGCTTAGACTAAATCCTGAAAACCCACAAGTTAAGGAAGGAAAGGCTTATTTAGCTCATAGTTTGCAGAAGTTTCAGTGTATAAATTTGGTTGGCTCTAAGGCAGAGTGGCACATGGCCGAGGGGCAACAGCAAAAGTAACAAGCCAGAAACAAGACTTTATCTTTCTCTTATATTTTATGCAGGCTACCTGCCCTAGGGCAGGTGTAGCATGCACCCCCTTAATCTCAACATTGGACTGTGAATCAGTCAGAAACTCTAGATTCAGCCACCTCTGAAAAGTCCCCCCCCCCATGACTGCATGAGGCTTTGAGGGGACATCTAGATAGAAGCCATAACAGTTATGTACTATACTAATGCCACACAAGGAATATAAATAATATATATGCAAATATGTACAACAAAGCAGGAGATCAAGAGACAGATGGATGGGGAAAAAAGGAAAGGCCAGCCCGATAGTGTAAAATGTGTTGTTTAAAAACATACAATAATGCAAAAAAATTTGGAAAGAGACCAGATGCGACTGTCTAGACTATAATGCTGACTTGTATACTGAATGTTATAAGATGTGTCATACACAGAAAAATTATTGAATAATTTGATAAAAATTGTTGTTTTTATATTTCCTGTTTTAAAAATTAGTGAGAAATATGCAATTTTTGGGTATCCTGTACTTAAATAATTGGACTGGTCAGTGTTTAAACACTGCTTCAGAAAACTTCTTCAGATTTTCCAGTTAGCTGCCATGTAGACTGAATCACACCTGCAGAAAGGGCATTGAGTGGCAACTGTAATGAGGTTTGCTCTTTCCGGATGTTTGAGCAGAGAAAGGGAAAGATATAGGGCTGAAGGAGAAAGAGTGTTTTCTTTTCTTGTTTTTGTCTTTCTTTTGAGGAAGTGATAACAAACATGTTTAAATGCAGATGCATAGAAAGGATTCTCAAAAAGGAAAAGTCAAAGATGCAAGCAGAGGGAGAGAGGATGCAGCGGTGTCCCACAGTATGGTGGTGAGAGGGAGGCAGCTCTGTGGGGAAGGAGGACCTTATGTGTGGCCCTGTGTATGCTGAGCTATTGAGGGAGGAAACTTCAGTCTGACTCTTCCATCCTGGGCCTAGTGTGGGTCTGCCTCAGAGATGAAGAGATACTTGTAAAATTAGAATTTTGAGGAGGATAAAAATATTTTTATATAGTTGCTGTGAAAAATAAGAAAACGGAGAATAGGTAAACAGAGCTGGAAACTCAAATGAAGGGATTACAATGGACTTCCAGGAGGCCCAGGCTTCCTTCTTGTATAATTCTCTCCAGTGGAGGAAAACAAGTCCTGAGCTTTACATTTCAAGTGCCTCATGTAATGTATGCTCCTATATGTGGAGGATGAGTATATTCACTATCATCTGTCTAATGAACTTTGTGTTCCTAGGTCACCACTGAAATCCTTGGATCAGAAGCTTCCACACAAACTTTCCCCTTTAAAGGAACCAACGATCCTTACTAGTCTTCCTTTACCTGGATATCTGACACAGATTAGGGGAATAAAGGCTGCCTTCCTTTTAACAGTCATTTTCATTTTAATAGCAATAAATTTCAAAACAGAGTTTTCTGATTTTTTCTTCTATTTTTTCTTGTTAGTTTTATGTTTTGTTTTGTTTTGTTTTGTTTTGTTTTGTGACAGGGCCTTGCTTTTATAGTTTAGGCTGGCCTTGAACTCATGATGCAGTCCAGGCTCACCTCAAACTCATAGTAAAACTTTTACCTCAGCCTTCCAAATAGTGGGATTACAGGCATGCACCACCACCAAACCCAACCAGAATTTTCTGAGTTTGAGCTGCAGATCTCTAAACCTACTTTGCCCATGGGTTGTTGTTAAAAGGTGTAAAAGGCACGTACTAAATGAAAAAGAACAGATGTTCCTAAAATTATTTATATTTTTTATGTAGTTTGGATCCTATTTTTGATTTTCAGTGACTATAAAATTTTTTCTTAATTTGAAGTGTGCAGATTCAATCTCTGAAAGACTGAAACACTGTTCAAAGAATGGAGTTGCAGGACCAGGACAAGTTATCCATGAAACCCACATTTTGCCCTAAATTTAGATGAAGCTGTCTATTCAAGTCACATTTCATTTATCCAAATATGGCTGTTTTAAAAATAGCAGAACTTACCAATTAGCAAATGCTATTTTAAAAAGTGGTTTAAAAAGTTGTACAGAATAAATACTTAGGATACAATTTCATGTCTTTGTTATAAAAATACTTACCCATGCTTTTTTTCAACTTGCCTGGAAAGTTAGCTTTCAGTCTGGTTCAGTAACAAAGTGCCAGGCGATGCTCACCCAGATAGGAACATTCTTATAAAAGCAACCATTTATCAGAAGGGGCTCGTACCTTCTTTGAAGCTCTAGGAACTGCACTGCAGTGATACTACAGTCTCTGGAAGTATCACTTCTGTGTCCAATGGCCAAGGATCTTCATGGTGGAGAGCTGACAAGCCAGTTCTAAGGAGGGAAGTAGAGATTAGTCAAGACAGCTCAAAGTCTAGGGCCCTCTTCGTTCCTTTTTAACTTTTTGTTATACAAAATGCCACAACTATACTAATAGAGAGAACTGTATAATGAAGCCCAAGAGAATGTTCACCACCCAGCTTGCCCTAAGTCAATTTGCACTTCATTTTCCTAATCAATTTTGTGTTATGTTTCTTTCCTGTTGTCTAATTAGTCATCTTTTTAAGCCACGTAACCAACCCCAGGGAGGCTATTTGAGTCAAGGAATGGGCCTCTTTATCTAGTTGTACTAAGTAACCAACTCCAATACACATATATTTTTAAATTGTTTCCTATCTGCAGGGTATTGTAACTTCTCTAATTAAAGCAATGAATACAGCAGGCCGTATGGAGCCCAAATTCTCCATTGTAAGTATAAAGACATCTGCACCGCCTTATCTAGCGTTTCATCTAAAAGATATGCACGTTTTAATGACACACTGCTCAGAAGTAATTTAACATTAACTATAGTATACGTGTCAAACAGAATTTGTTAACCTGAGTTGGTTGCTTAATTGGAGTGTGTGTAGATATTTTAATAAAAATATCAAAACTGAAACGCTACTTTTAAGAGTATGGACTGGCAATTATAACCTAGCATCTTATAATATTCAGTACATAACTCAGCATTAGAATAACCCTCCAAAAAGAAAAAAAAAATGAGAAAAGGATAAAAGGGAAGCAAAGCTTAAATAAGGAGGGGAAGAAGTGTTGAAGAGAGGGGAGGGGAATTGGAAAAAAAGAGTTACCAAGATATTTCATGTAGAGGTACAAATTCCCTATGATGAATGTGATCAATATGTATATCTAAATTGTACCAATATACTTAATAAAAAATAGAATAACCCTCCTGTCTTATCTGGGATGTTCAGCCAATAGCTGTGCAACTCAGCCACATACCCAAGTTCTCTCTCTCTTTTTCATTTGATGACTTACTAACCTGTTAGAAAATATTCATAGTTCTACAAAAGTTTTGACAGCATTCAATCCTAGAGGTTCTGAATATATGGGAAAGAAGTCAAAGAAGACGGAGCAGTTTATGGAGAGATGTGAAGTCATAACATACCTTGGTGCCAACATGGCCAGAAAATACAAGGAACCTGTTTAGAGCCATTGACTTTGATCATAAGCCACAGACCTTTCTATCTCTCAGAAATTTAGATACAGTTAGTAGATGGTTTGTTTACTATAAACTGAATCTCACATTCCCTCCAAGTCATGTAGGGAAACTGAGAGAAGCAGATTTGAGGCTGACCATTTCTGCAATTTCCTTGTGAGTGATGTTCCAGGTTGTGCTACCTCAGACGGACCCAGGCTGGTCAGCTGGGACATAATGCTCTTCTGCAAGCATAGCTTTAAATATAGTTTTAAATTTTACTGCTCTTTGCTGAACTTTGATGCTTAAAGGAAATGGGCATTCCATTTAAAATTCCATTAAGGGAGATCCGGGGAAGATGGCGACCGGGTGAGCAGCAAGGGAGCGAACCTCCTTAATAAACACCACCAGCTCGAGACAGACTTGGTGAGCGTGAATGCCGGAACCTCGGCTGGGAAGTTTAAACTGGGCGTATTTCTCTGAGATGCCGGGGGAGATGTGGTAGGGCGGACCAGGCTGCCGGGGCGAGACGTGG
>PVLD010036832.1:0-10687 GCA_004027595.1 Dinomys branickii
TTAGCCAGATGGTATTGCCATTCACTGAGCTAAGTAATGAAGGAGGAATGGATTTGTGGTAAAAATAACTTTGAACATGGTTAGAAATCCCAGAGCTCAGTTTTATGGGGGTTCAGAGCTCAAGAGTGACAGTGAAGGTAGTTTGCAACAGGGGAAGTCTCAGAGTACAACTTCTGTCCAGAGACAAAGGATAAACTTACAGAGGTGAACCTAAAAGGAATTTGGGAATAGAAGCTCATTGGATACACTGAAAAAGAAAGTCCATGAAGGCAAGAAGGAAAGCAAGAAAGAATAATATTTAAATTCCAAGAAAAGTCAATGGTATTAAATATTCAACAGTGGTCAAATATGAATAAGGACAGTGTCTTTGTTACTTTTCTCTGGTTGCTGAGACAAAACACCCAGCACCCAAATTGAAGGAAGGTAAAGTTTACTTAGCTTACAGTTTGTGGAGGTTTCAGTCCTTACTTGGCTGGTTCTGAGGCAAAATGGCACATGGCAGAGGGCGAACTGTTCACGGCAGCAGAGCACAGCAAAAACCGCAAGCAAAAGGGCGGAATGGCTGCAAGCAGCCTCCTTTTCTCCCCTACATTGTAAACAACCTACCCCACCCAGGGGGCGTGTAGCTCTCACACAATCTCCATGCCCTCCACTCCCACAGGCTCAGGATGTTTACAAAGCAACCACTCTGGCTTCCTGCTGAGTCACTCAGCTAAACCTCTAGATTCCCCAAGTTGACATAATGTATCAACCATAACAGACAGTGTCAACAAATTTAACAACAAATACTACACGGTTACCATTGTCAACAAAGGACAATATATGGAAAATATGCAAAAATATGTAGAGGAGAAAAATATGTAAACTGTGTCATACTATTAATTTTGGAAGAAAGACGGTGAGAGAGCAGGAAGACAAAGGAGGAAGAACGGCCAGTAACGGCCAGACAATTATAACTTACAATCGTCAAGAAAGGCTTGTGCTTCGCATCGTGGTAGAACCCACGCAGCCAACTTCCAAGAGTCTAAGACGATCAGTTGAGCTCCATCCTTCTTCTGGACTTTAATACATTAGGGATCATTTCAACAGTTCTAAACTTCTGAATAATATATTTTCTTTTTTTTTTCTTTGTGTCAAACTTTTTTTTTATTAACAAGCAGACACAAATTAGCATAAGAAATACTACAATCAAAACTGATTTATAGAAAAGGTGACATGGACTCAACAATGGTTGTTGCTTTACCTAATGATATCTTTGAAGTGTATATACATGAACACAGATACAGACATGCAAAATTGGTCAGACAGTTAATCATCTCAACAACAGAAAAAACACAAAAAACAAAATACCAAAGACAAATAAATAAATAAAAATTTTTAAAAACCCAACAATAGTTGCTCCTTTGCATATTGATATCTTCAAAGTGTGTGTTCAGGATAACACATACAGACATACAAGATTGATAGAATAACCCGTCATCAATCATTCCTTAGCACTAAGTGATATAATACAATAGTAGAACCATGTTAGCCCTCCTGCACATATGTATATACATATATACATACATACATTTTTGCCTCTTTCTTTCCTCCTTTCCCTCGTCTCATATGTTCTTTGTTTTTCAACAGATTTCCGTCATGTCTCTTAGTTTATATTCCCACCCTCAGGTTCTTACACCAGTGATACAATACGTTCCCTGCACATGTACCGCTGATTTATTTCACTTATGAGTATGGACTCTAGTTTTGACCACTTGCCTACAAAGTCCCCAAAACTGTCTTTCTTTATAGCTGAATAATATTCCATTATATAAGAATGCCACAATTTTTTAATCCAGTCTTCCGTGGATGGACACTTGGGTTGCTTCCACATTTTAGCTATTACAAATTGCACTGCTATAAACATGGGTGCACATATATCAGAGTGATATGATGTTTTCAGATCTTCTGGGAAAATACCCAGAAGAGGAATAGCTGGTTTGAATGGAACCTCTAGACCTAGTTTGCTGAGAAATCTCCAAACGGCTCTCCACAGTTGTTGCACCAGTCTGCAATCCCACCAGCAGTGTTAATAGAGTCCCTATTTCTCCACAGCCTCACCAGCATTTGTTATTGGATGACTTTTTCATACTGGCCAGTCTTACTGGGGTGAGATGAAATCTTAGTGTTGTTTTTATTTGCATTTCTCAAATGACTAAGGATGTGGAACATTTTCTCATATATTTATTTGCCATTTGTATTTCTTGATCTGAGAAGTGTGTATTCATCTCAGCTGCCCATTTCAGTATTGGGTCTTTGAATTTGGACATGTACATGTTTTTTAGTTCTTTGTATGTTCTAGATAGCAGTCCTTTGTCTGAGGGACAGCCAGCTAGGATTTTTTCCCAATTTGTGGGTTTTCATTTTACTTTGCTGGTGATTTCTTTAGATGTACAAAAACTTTTCAGTAGGATGAGGTCCCAATTATTGATTCTTTGAAGTGTTTCCCTTGCAGTTTCATTTTTGTTCATGAACTCTCTGCCTACTCCTATGTCTTCAAGATTTTTACCTACTTTCTCTTCCAATGGGTTTAGAGTTTCTGTTTTAATGTTGAGGTCTATGATCCATTTTGACCTGAATTGGTGCATGGTGATAGATTTGGGTCTATGTTCAGTTTTCGGCAAGAGGCAAGCCAGTTTTTCCAGCGCCATTTATTAAAGAGGCCTTCTTTTTTTCAGTGGGTTTGGTTGTCCCCTTTGTCAAATATTAGGTAGCTGAGTGGGTTTTTCATTATAGTTGCATCTTCCAGTCTGTGCCATTGATCTTCAGGTCTGTTTTTTAGCCAGTACCAGGTTGATTTTATTATAGTAGCTTTGTAGTATAATTTCAGGTCAGGGATTGTGATTCCACCTGACTTGTCCTTATTGCCCAGGATTGCTTGAATAATGTATTTTCTTTATGAAGTTTTATTTTTCATACTTATTTTCACTACTCACAAAAAACAAGGAAAATGAAATTTAAGGAATATGCCACCAAACACAAAATAAATGCAAATCCTGTGCCAAAGACCTACAACAGAGCTGTGGTTCAATCCTAAAATTTTCCAGCCCTCTATTACTGTGCTTTCCTTTCTGAGTTCCATAGTAAATCCTGTGACTACAACAAATGGGTGTTACACTTTATATTCTAACAAAAGTTTATTTCAGTATATTTTATAGTTTTTTCTGTCACTGCTATTCTGTAGAAATCCATGTACACTGACTTGCAATCCATAAAAATGGATGAGACAAAATAAAATTCAGTTTCTAAGAAAATGCAATGCTATCAGCATAGCCCATCCTATATCTGTTTCAATCGTGCCCTCTTGTGTGTAAGTCTAGTATAGCAGCTCTCCTTTTAAATTAAAATACCTTCAACAGGGAATATCCTCTACATCTCAGGCTCTACTCTAGGTGCTGAGCATACAGCTCATACAGCTGATAACAAGACTTAAATCCCTAACTTCCTGAAGTTTGGATTCAGTTTAATTTTTCTAAAATTTAAACTGCAGCTCAATGTCTATCTGCTTGAAAACTAAGCATTTCAATGTACGGTACCAATAATTTTATCAACTAGAAAAGAAATATGATCAATTATGGGCTTGTTATATAGTTTTAAATTATTGGTTGCCTCTAACTTCTCCTTAACACCTAGTGGTAAATGTTTAGCACACAATGACTTAATTTATTTTTTATTTTTGTGACTTAGTTTTACAGCTATTATTTACAAAGTTATATTCTTCAGTATAATAAATTGTGATGTTTAATTTTAAAGCTCTTCCTTAATTTCAGGACTACTTGTCATTGAGAAGTCTCTAAGGCTATAGTTTCACATTTTATGATTCCAGGATTCTTATTAAATTATAGAAAAGAGATGATGTTTTACTCTGTTATTAAAATTTAAATTCCCTAAATGTCTTATCATACATTCTTACCACCTGCACTTTTATAATTGTTGTCCAAAGAAATCTTCTGAAAATCTCAGTGCTCTTATAAATTCTTCAAATTTTACTATCCGACTTTGGTATCTTTCCAAAACAAAAATTTTTTTTTTAATTTAAAGGAACAATGACTTGATTTATGATGGCTTGCATATAGGTGACTTATTATGTGGCCCAGAATTAACTCTTTCATAAGGAATATAAATATGATGAGATATAAAATAAAATAGGTGGATCTGATAGACTTCCACTTTAATGAATCATTTAAATCAATAGTAATCTTTTCTAGTTTTTAATTACATAAAGAATATTACTTCTCTCTTAACAGATCATCATATCTCTGATTCAGAGATATGATGTCCTTTCTTCAATAACTGTAACTGAGATTTGTCCTTTCTTCAATAACTGTAAAGTTCAATTAATCAATTGACTGCTCCTTCTGATTCTTACTGGCATAAATCTTTATTTCAATTTCTACATGAAGGTGTTGTACGAGACTGCTTTCAATTGCTGTAAAACATTATCTGAGGCCAGATAATGTATAAAGAAAAGAGGTTTCTATAGCTAAGAGTTTTGGAGGCTGAAACACTGAAATCTGGTGCCCCATTCATTGGGACCTCATGGCAACTGTTATCATGGCAGGAGTGTGTCAGTGGGGTCACATGGTGAAACAGGAAGCAGGAGCAGAAGTGGCCATACCTGCTCTTTTATACCAACTCATTCTCACACTAACTTAATCATTGAGATTAGCATTATTTCCTTCTGAGGGCAGTGCCTCAATGATCTAATCACTTTTTACTAGACTCTGACCTGTTAATAGTTCTACCACCTCTTGTAATAGCCCAATTGAAGACCAAGCTTTCAAGACACAACCCTTAGTGGACACACATGAATTGTGTCCAAACTATAGCAGGAGCGTTCTGGTAAAGGTTAATCCTATGAGTGGTAATTCATGGTGCCTACCAGTTTGTCAACCCCCCAAAAAATCCATACAAACCTAAATTAAAAATAATGACCTTTCTATGTACATATACCTTCAAATCTAATTTCTTAGTCACTCCTTAAAACCCACTTACATTAAAAAATCTAAATTCTCTCATTTGACTTATAGACAATATATTTTCTGTAAGAAATGGATGATATGAGTATGCTACACCTTCCTGTAAAAAGCTTTTGTACCATCGGACTGCAGAGATCTATATCTATATCAACATCTACATCTATATCTATATAACTATATCTCCAAGCTGTACATATACATCTAAGCTATATATATATATATATATATATATATATATATCCAAACTTACTCATGCCAACTTACATCTCTGCAGTTGCTCTTTATAGTACAAAAGTTCCCCATGCTTTATACTTCTTACTTGAAGGTTTACAAATGTTTTCATGAAGTGAGAAACAAAGAAAATGATTGTATGTACATGTTCACAGAGCACAGATACATATACACACAGGATTTCTGAAGACATCTATATCAAGCTAGTAAAAACGTGTCAATTTCTTCATATTCCAGAATCCAGACAATAAATTAAGTACAAGTATTATGAAACACATTAACTTTTAAACTCATGACTTCCATAGAACATCTTTTTATTTTTAATTCCTAGGATATTTGAGCTTTATTCCATGAATACATTTTTTCTAAACTGCATTTTATTTCTAACATAGCTATAATTAGTTCTTAATAATGACTATTTTGATGGAGCTAACTCTGAAAACTTAATAATCATCTTTTACAAAGAACAAGTAAGTTCTAAAAAGGGGCAGAAGAAAGTGGATTTGCCCAACCACGACTTTTCTCAAGCCCAGCTAAGATGAAGTTGTGATTTACCCTCCTGACTAAAACAAAGAAAAAAAAAACCTAGGCAAAATATACGTAATAATATCTCCCGTGTTACTAGATATTGGGCAGTGTAGTACAGCAATTTTGAGTAACAGGAAGCAAAACAGCAAGCCTTCACAGTTATCTCATCTTAAGGTCTAGAGAAAGTCTCTGTATTTAACATAGAGAAGGCACACAGAAGCCTACCATTTCTTCATGTTGAGTAGAGTTAGGAGTCCAGGGAAGCTGAAGTACTTAGAGAGTGCCTGGTAGAGTACCAAGAGAAACAATCTGCACAGAGATCAGTGTCTGGAGCTCCAAACAGCATTCCTCTGGAATGTTCACTTGAAACTAAGCATATAATGATGTGAGGAACTCATGGGAGGCTAGTGAAAGAAATACCCAGAAGGATCAGCGGGAACAGTGTTTGAGCACACACAGGGACCAACACAGTGCCTCTGGCCGTATTAAAACAGAAAACATCATAATTCACGAGGTAAATGTTAGTGCTGTACTGAGAAGTTTCTCGTGTCAGTAGTGAACATTGAAACTGTTCTGCTGTGTTTGTACCTTAAACAACCATAATAGCAGACTCAAAGGAAGCAAAATGGTTTTAAGGAACTTAGCCATGTTCCAGAAAAAATATCAAGGATCTATTTAGGAAAAATATAATAGAATCCAAACAAGCAAAATTCATAAAGTTAATATCAAATTAAAACTACCAAGCATGTAAAGAAGTACAAAAATATGAACAGAAAAAATCAACTGAAGAGAATCAAAAATAACACAAATGATAGAGGTGATAGTGAAGAACATTAAAAGAACTATTATTGCTACTCCATATATTCAAAGAGCTTAAGGAAAGACAGATGATGTTAAGTAAAAAAATAAACAGTATTTGAAAATAAGCGTAACATCAAATTCCTAGAGATGAAGAATATAATGCCCAATAATACCCTCATATTAGATTAACAGTTTAGTAGGCATGGTAGAATAAAAAGATTAGTAAATTTAAAACATAACAATACAAACCACACAACATGAGTATAGAAAAAATGGAGAAAAATAAATAATCAGCGAACAATGTCATTTCAAACAATGAAGGGCATATTTAATTGGAAGGAGAAAATACTGGGCAAATATTCAGAAAACCACAAAACTAGTTTCAAGAAGTTCAAGGAAGAAGTGATTCAGCTAAAAGAGGAGGAAAATGCACATTACCTTCAGAAAAATAAAGGTAAAAATTACAGCAGATTTCTCCTTTGAAACCATGCAAGCTAGAACATAATGGAACATTTTGAAGATTAAAAGAAAAAAGTCAATTTAAAGTTCTTTACCTGAGAAACTGGTTTTCAAAAATCAGTAGGAATTAAGATTTTACAATAAAAAGTGTAACTGTTATCATATCATCAAGAGTACTACAATAAACTTTAAAGGAAATCCTTTAAGTAGAAAGGAAATGGTAAAAAGGAAACCTGCATATACAAATAGGAAATATAAAATACCAGATACATTACATGAGAAAATACAAAGATTCTTGCTATGAGTTATTTCTCTTTCAAAGAATTGAGTTTGAAAGGAAAGACAATGAATTATGGAATTCAAAGCACAAATAACAATAAAACTGAAAATAATAGCATAAAAGCAAAGAGAAAAGGAAGCAGATTTGTACGGTTTTCGGAACATACATGAAGTCATAAGGTATCAATGGAGACAGACAAGGATACACATTATCAATTTACAGGAACCAAATCAAGAGCATACCAGAGTTAGCTACAAAGAGATGAAACACATGAAATCCCAGAAAAAGCACAAAAAAGGAAAAAAAGCAGAAGGGACAAATTTTAAAAAGTATCAAGATGGTAGATTTAATTCAACCATATGGTAATCACATTAAACATCAATGGTCTATAAAAATCAGACTAGTGGTCTATCAAAATCAGACTATAGTAATCACATTAAACATCAATGGTCTATAAAAAGCAGTAAGTATCTGCTATGGTTTGAATATGGTTAGTCCTCAACAAAACCCGTGATAAGACTTAGTTTCCAATTTTGAGACATGCTGGATCCCTCAAGAAAGATGAACGTTTTTCTCCTGGGGGTGAGTTCTCACTCTCAAGGGGCTGTCACAGGACTGGGCTGCTCCTCTCACTCTGCGTTCCCCACGTGTCCTTCTGCATGTGTCTGATTCCCTCTGGGGCTCTTCCACCACGGTGTGACCAAATGGGAAGCCGCCGTCGGAAGATGAGTAGATGCTGGTGCCGTGCTCTTGAATTCTCAGCCTTCAAAGTGTACGTCGAATAAACCTCTTAAATGACAGAAAAGGTACCAAGACACTAATTATATGTTGCTCATAAAAATATCTATGAACATAAAAATATAATTAGGTTAAAAGCAAAAGAATGGAAAATATACTATATAAATTCTAATCAAAAGAAAGTTGCAGGGGTCATATTAATATCCGACAAAGATTTTTGAGCAAAGAATATTATTACGGATATAAATAAGATCCTTTTGTAATGATAAAACTCCTCAAAACAATATAAACAGCTAAATGTTTACACATCTAATGACATGGTTTCAGAAGATATGAAACAAATGCTATTAAAGCAGCAATTGGAAACAGACAATTACACAAACTTGTTTAAAATTTCAACTCTACTCTTTCATTAACCGATATAGAACCAGAAGTCTATATAGAACACTTCAATGCTATAAAATTGACAAAGACACTAGATTAAATCAGCCATCAAAAAGCTAACAGCCAAAAGAAACCCAGAAATATACTATTTCATTGGAACCTTCTAAGAAGAATTGACATTAGTCCTTTGTATACTTTTTAAAAAACTAAAGGTTTATTTCATAACTTATCCTGTAAGGTCAGTATTACCCTAAAACAAAGTAAGACAGAGATGACAAAAAAGAAAAAGCCATAGATTAATGACAATTAAAGATATAGCTGAAAAATCCTCAACAACTTAAAAAAAACAAATCTAGTAGCTTGTAAAAAAGGTTACACGTTGCAAACTAGAATGCATTCAATGTATACAATGTTGTTTCAAAGTGGGAAAGTAAATATAAACATGATTTGTAGGATTTTAAAAAGTTAACTCCAGAGATAGAAAAACATTTAACAAAATCAAATTATCCTTCACACGAAAGCACTGAACAAATTCGAAAAGGCTTCATCAAGTGAATAGAGTGTGCCTATGAAGACATACAGGTAACATCATGCTTGCAAAAGACTGAAACATTTTCCCCAAGATTAAGAACAAGATAAGGATATCCATTCTTTAATAGAACAATACTCTATTAAAACTGTTGTAGAAGCTCTAGTCACACTAAATAGATAAGAAAAATTAATGACATTTGGGCATATTGGAAAGAAAGTACAATTACATTATTTGAAGATGCTTAATTCAAATATAGAAAATCCTAGAGTTCACATATATACATCACACACACGCTCATCCACAACTCTGAGAGGTAATAAACTAATTTCAAGAGTTGCACGATACAAGAGCAATGTTTAAAAGTCAGTTGTATTTCTATACATTAGCAAATAGTCATCCAAATATTAATATTAATATTAAAACAAAAAATTAAAAATTCATTAATAATGCCATCAAAAAGTACCTGGGAATAAATTTAACTAAGAAAGTACAAGATTTTACATTGAAAAATATTTCTATGCAATTAAAGAAAAGCTAAGCCAGTGGAAAGACACCCTGTGTTCATGGTTTATAAATTATAATAGAGTTTGGGACCAAAATATTCTCTAAATTGGTCTGTACAGTCAATTTTAATTACTGTAAAATTCCAATGACTTTCTTTCAGAAAGGATCACAGATGATTCTAAAATTCATACCAGTGTACAAAGGAATTCAAATAACCAAAACAATATTTATGAAGAACAGATACAGAGGACTAACTTTTTTTATTCTCAGCCTTACTTCAAAGCTCATAATTGCAATAGTGAACAGTATAAAGATAGACACATAACTGAGTGGGCACAAGTGAAAGTCTGTAAGGTGGACTTCCAGATGGACTTCCAGATGTCAGCTGATTTTCAAAAAATGTGACCAATACCACTTAACTGGGGAAAGAATCATCTTCTTATTGCGTGATGTTGGGACATCTTAAATCCTCATGTAAAAACAAACTGAAGTAGCAGGACTCCTATCACACTTTTTATACAATCATTAAATGCATTGTATAAAGAGCTAAAGCTATAAAAGTTTTAAAATAAAATGTAACTATAAATCTTCTTGCCCTTAAATTATGCAATGATTTCTTAGCACACCAAAAACCAAGAGCAATAAAAAATAGCTAAATCTTACTTGACCAATTTTAAGTGTGTTGTCTTCAGACATTATTTACAAATGAAAAGGCAAACTGCAGAATGAATGATATTTATAAATTCTATATTAATAAGGATCTAATATTGAAGATATATACAGAACTTTTACAACCTAACAATAAAAACCAATTTAAAAACTGACAAATTATTTGAATAGACAATTCTCCAAACATAGAAATGACCAATAATCACAGGAAAACATGCTCACATTATCATTCTTTAGGGAAATACGTGTCAAAATTACCTGTCTGGGAGGGTGATACAGGAATATTCCAAGTTCAAGCTCAGTGAGAGCGACCTAACAATTACATAAGATAAAACGACCATCTTAAAATAAAAAACAAAAAAGGGCTGAAGATCAATATTCAGTATTGCAAAAACAAAACAAAAAACCCTACATGACACCAGAATCTTTATCTAAAGCCACATTCCTCTAAAATCAAGAAACATTATTTTCAGATTAATTTTAATTTAGTTACATGTTTTCTTATTCAAGTGTAGGGTCTGCCAATTCTGAGGACCCACCTTC
>PVLD010036833.1:0-10684 GCA_004027595.1 Dinomys branickii
AAATACAGAATTATAGAGAACATAGAAGGGAATTAGCTCTGGATGCTGTCCTACATAATGATACCTTCATCTTTGTTGCTCAGGTTACACAGATGATGGCCCTTTTGATCAGTTCGTTTTTTCTCCTCCCTCATCTCTGTTGCCCTACCACTCAATCAGTTATCTTCCCTGTGATAATAACTGTACTCCTGGGTTTATCTATATCCTTGGACTCTCGCCTTCGGAAGAGATATATCAGCAGCTACTCTTGTTCCACCTGGCAGAAAAGGAACCCACAGCAAGGCCCCAGGCTCGGGGACAGGAGGTCCAGCACAGAGAGAAAACAGTCTTGCTCTGAAACACCTGTGAGGGGCAGGCACCATGAGAGACACCATATACTACACCTAGAAGGACAGTCACTCTCCACAGCAGATGCAACATGGAAAAGGGCAACTGTTCAACAGACATCAGCAAACTGAGTCCAGAAAGCAGATGAGTGAGCCAAGAAAGCCAAAATGATGTAACTATTGAGCACGGCCAGAATGAGAAATGCAACAAAAGCCCATCAGCACCACAAGGCACAAAAGGGCAAATGTTGAGGTTCTGTAGACATCTAAAGGTGTGAAAAAACATTATACACAATGTTGTACCAATGTATCTGACAACTGAGATGAACAAGACAAACATGGCCTTCTAAAACCAGCCACAGAGAACACCTGAGTCACTCTTCTCACGGTCACAGAAGTTGGACTATAATTAAAACTGTTGGGGATGGTGGGACCCCAAAAGAGCCCAATAATCATGGGTCCCACAGACAGCAGGCACCTCCCTTGGGCACTAACTGGGAGTCAGCTGCCAAAATTCAAGGGCCTCTCATGGTTCCATGTATACAGCTCCAGAAGACCAGCTGGCAGGAGTCAAAGGGTGCTTAGGTCTTCTCAGTTACATTGTAGTATTTTCAGAAAAGGGATATGTTGTGTATTTCTTATATAATAACAACAAAGCATTTTAAAGGAGCAGGGAGTAGGTGATGAGGAGGCAGATACTCAGAATGGCTAGAGAAGATACAGATTCTGGCTGACCAAAGATTTGCCATGACATCTCCTTTTTGATTTGCACTAAAACTTCTCAAGCCCAGCTCTCTGCCTGGTCTTGGTATATCAACTTCTACCTTTCTCTGAAAATAAGGAATATTATGCAACAGCAGGTAACATCTCCTTTCTTCTTGGAGCCAGGCAGGATGTGAACCCAGCACAGCACTATGGATAAACTCAGCCTGGTCTCCAGCTACACAGATTCTCTCTCTCTTATGCTAAATTCTACTCTTTATCTCCACAGGACCTTTTCCAAGCACAAAGGTCTGGAGATTACTCCATGACCACCAGCCCGTGCCCTCAGGCCAGCTCCTAACCTGTCCTGTCTTCATCCCCGAATTATAGAGAATGCTTGGCCCCAAAGATGCTGGGAGGGATCCATGAGCTGGTGTGAGGAGGGGCAGCAGCTGTCCCCACGAGACAAGGCTCATTTTTTCTGCCTGCCTCCAAGCTTGCTCTGCTTTAGTCCAGCCTGCAGGAATTGAGGGTATGAAGATCATGATAATGATGATGACAACAGGGGCAAATATCCACTTCCTATGGCCAAGAGCGGCAAGTTTCGCCTGCCTCCCATATGGTATTAGAGGGTAGCTGAAAAGGCGGGCATCTCAGATAAGCAGAGGCAAGCTCGCCTCACCCGAGTGCACAGTAGCACTGGGTGGGACACGCCAGATGGTTACCCCATCAGGGGCACTCAGCAGTGTTCCCAGGCTAGGACCTTTCTGTACATGCTTCCTAATTGATGGTTGAATATTCTACCCCGAAGACCAGACTGTCCACTCGGGTTTTGTTTAAAACAACCCACTAAAAACAACAACAACAAAAATGAAACAAAAAAACCTCAAAATAGACAAGCCTCGGGTGTCAACAGGCAAGATGTTTGCCAGACTGTCAACATACAACACTTTCTGTTTAGTGGCGGTGAACAGAAAAACCTAAGAATCTCCAGTATACAGAAGAGTCCTTACTGCACCCATCCCCAGGTCAGCACAGGCCCAACCACAAAGACTCATGCCATGCTTTACCTGAGCAAGAACAACTACCTGGATTCCTGGTCACTCACGATTCATGAAGCAAAAGCAGCTTTCCACAGGCTGCTAAAGACACAGCCTAGCACGTCCCCTTCCTCATGAACTGTTTCAGGAGATGCTAGCCTCTGATCCTCCGGGAGAAGGTAGCCAGAGATCACCCAGGCTGTGGGCCCCAGCTGGGAGTCTGGCTTTCAGAGCAGTGATAAGGGAGTGACTGCAATTGTGGATCAGGCAGACTAGAATTCTCTTGATCAGGTAGGCTGGCCATTTTGGGCCTGCCCTGTGTTATCTGTGCTGTGTTCCTGCAACTCCACAGGACTTCAAAGTTGCAATCACATTTTCATCCCTGCTCTCAAGATATGGCTCATGGCTACCCAGCCATGACATGCTGTGCAATGCAGCCCTGTGGTACCTCAGTTTCCCCCTCTGTAATATGAGGAAAAATATAGCATATGATCACAGGCTCTGGGAGAAGCAAAAGAGCCAGAGGCATTGGAAACCATGCTGCAGGCCTTGTAAACAAGAAGTTCTGACACCCCGTGCTGATGTCTCAGCACCTGCTGATAGTTAATTTGCTACTTGCTCTGCCCCAAGTTTTTCTGCCATTTTTGCTCTAAGTGGAACATATCTACTTGATTTCATTCCACAGACTATTGGCCTAAATTTGTTCCCACTGAAGTTGCTGTTCTCTTCTCACTGATACCACATGAGCCTAGCTCTGCACAGCTGCATGGGGCCTGAGCTCAAAGCTGCCCCCTGGTGGGCTTGAGCCCAGGTGACCTGGTCAGGAATGGTCCTAAGAGCACCTGTTCATGTGTGCTCAGAAGGAAACCTGCTCAAAATGCAGGAAAAAAACTGAGCTATACATGCAGGATAGGCCCACACCAGCAGAACAGTGGGTCCAAGATCCAGGCAAGCTTTTACTTTTCAGGCTTTTTGTTAAAAACTAAGACACAACACACACATTAACCTAGGCCTACCCAGGGCCAGAATCATCAATATCATTGTCCTCTACCGCGCCCTATGTCCCTCCAGGAGGTCTTGAGAGCATTAACATCACGGAGCTGTCACCTCTTACAACAATAATTCCTCTTGAATACCTCCAAAGAATCTGCCTGGGCACTTAAGAAGTCAGTCTTCAGATAACATATTCACAGTCATTTGCTTGCTTTGCTTAATGTTTTCCTCACAGATTTGCATCTAAACAGATAATATACCAGCAACATTCCTATTAATGTAAAGCTCTCAGGATTGGTTCCACATTTTCAGGTTTTGTATGGAGCTTTTTCAGGTCTGCAGGAGCTTCTGCAAATGTTCTTAGGGCTTTTTTTTCCTTCTGCACTTTCTTTTTCTCTTGCCTTTTCTTCAATTGTCCATTCATAAGTGACAGGAATCTTTCAGCTCCATTACAGTCTATGAGGCCACTGTGGTATATTGGTCCATGCTGACTGAACATGGCACACTATGAAACGCCATTATGTAGTACATGACTATGACTGGTATCACAGAAGGAGTAGAAAAAGAGATTTGAGAGAAAATCAACATTGGAAAAAATAATAGCCCAACTTTTCCCTTATTTGGTGAAACATAGATTTATAGATTCCACAACTTCAGGGAATGCCTAACAAGTCAGAGAAAATTCTATCCAGGCACAGTAAAACCAAACCAATAAAAACCAAAGATGAAGAATGAAGAAAAAAAATCTTCAAATCAGCCAAAGAAAGTAACACAAGAAGGATGGAAGGATGGAAGCATTGTCCAATTATCGTATGGTTCTTTTTTTAATCTATAAAGTTCTTATCAGAAAACCTAGAGGTGAAAAGACAGTGGAACTCTGAAGTATTAAAAGAAAAAAAGATAACATCTTATAAAAACAACCTCTTCAGATAACATACGAATGAAAGGAAAATAAAAACACCTTTATATGAAAGAAAACCCAGAGACTTCCGACGAACCGACCTGCTCAATATGGAAGGGGATAGATGATGAAGAGGACAACTGGGACGCTTGGGATTAAGGGAGAGCAGCAAAAATTGTGTGTGTGTGTGTGTGTGTGTGTGTGTGTGTGTGTGTGTGTTCCACCAAAAAAGTATCAGAATACTTATATAAATATTTTAATACTAAATTTACTGAGACATCACGAGAGGAATACAAATTACCTTTGGCCTCTACAATTACAAGTGCTCAAAGTGGTGGCCATTAGCTTCCACACATTTATTAGTACAGTGAACTGAAGTGTGTATATTTTTTGGCAGACTCTATATAATATATGTTATACATATATTACACAAATTATACAATCTGTAATTACATATGGGTAGAGAATCACTAGATCTCAGCCTCTGTTGCAGCTTAGAGACAATGTGCCAATTACAAAGCAATTGTAATTAAAGAGAAAAAACACCAACACCCAACAGGGATCCCTCCATCCTGGGGCAAGGCTCCAAGATAAAGAAAGGCCAAGAAAAACTGGGAAGACAAAGGGTGATTGCTAAAAGGGCCTGGAGTATATTTCAGGACACAATCAGGAAGTCTGAAAATGCCAGTGGAAGCATCTAGGCCAGCAGTGGCCAAGCTATGGCATGCATGCCACAGTAGCCATGCAAAAGGCTCTTTGCTGGCAAGCAAGCCAAGTCACTCTAGCAGCCACGCATCGAATAACAGTTGTTTTTTCTAAACTAAAACCTCAGTGTTCAGGTTTAATTGCAGCATTGCAACTTTGTGATAAATAAGTGGGTTCTAGGTTGCAATTGGGGTGCTTAGTATCTAAAAGATTCACCATCTGATCTAGGCAATTAGAATATGAGCTCCAAGGAAGAGATTCTTAGGGGTCTGTAGCTGACATAAAGGGCACTGTTTTGGTCACTAGATCTGGAAAAGAGAAAGACATAAAAGCAAAACGGCAGACCCAGGCAAGTGAGTGAAATGAGAAAGTAAGAAAAGGATGTAAACATAGGTCTTTGCAAGAAAAAAAAGAGGATCATAAAGTCAGAGCGCTAACACTAAAACCCAACTACTTTACCTGAACTTTCCACAACTGACAGAAGAGGGTGCTATTACACCAGAAATCCTGCAAACACTGTATTAACACTGAAAATGAACACGGGTAAGCTCAGTCCCTGTAATACTACAATGAATGAATGAGTGAGAGAGAGAAAATTCTACACAGATAAAAGAGAGAGAGAGAGGGAAAGAGAATTCTACACAGATAGATAGAAGCACCTATAATTTCAGGAAAATAACCACAGAGTAAAATTTAAGTACACACTGAAAATAAAATTAAATATACTCAAACATTCGCAACCAGAAACATGAAACTAAAATAGAAATGGCCCCAAAAAAGGAAGAAATGAGGAATTCTGATTAACCTCAGGGGAACAAATGCAAAAAAAGATAAAATAACCATTGAAAACAAAAATAAATTACAAAATGCAGAAGGAAAAAGTAAAAGGAAAATATAACAGTAAAGAGTGAAAAAAAGCAAAGGCAAAGAAATGACATCCACATTAGCTGATGCTTCTCTCCCCAGAAGAAAAGACAATTTAGAGAACTAGTATTTAAAACTACCATCCAAGAAGTTAAAACTATATGAAAACACTGGAACATTCATATGGAACAGCTCATAGAGTGAGTACCTGAGAAAATGGCCCCAAAACACCCATCCTAAGATGTCCTAGCAGAACAATTAGGTTCCAAAATAAGGATACGTCTTCAGGGCCTCCAGATAAAAACAGTGATGAACATTAATGTCTGGCACCAGATTCTTCAGAACCAACATTCAGACTGAAACAATAACAGAAAATCCTTTTTGAAAAGGCTCAATAAAATAAAATGTGAGCCAAGGAGTAAATGTACAGCTTAGTGTTCTCATAGAAAAAGTTTTCAGCATACAAAAATGTGACAGCCCCATCAGCACTCTGTAAAGAATCTACTGTAGCAGGTCTTAAGAAGCAGATACTTATTTGAGGTTCTGCAAGTCACTCTGTCTTTGTACAGGAGCTCAGGAACACAAAGGCAGCCACAGGCTGCTCCAGTAAAACTTGATTTCCAAAAACAGGTAGAGGCTAAATGGGAGGGAGAGGGGCTGTGTACTGCTGACCTCAGGCTTAAAGCAGCAACTGTAACATTACCTACTGGGTTTTTCACTACACACAGATGTAACACATGCCATAAAGCACTGCATTTGTGGAGATTCTGGGGTAAACAAGCCTATAGTGCTTCCAGCCCTATAGAAGTATAGTACAATTATGTATAGAACATAATATTTGATAATAAGTGGCAATGTTGTTTTGTTTATATATTTGGTATGCTATACTATTTATCACTATCTTTGAGTGTACTCCTTCTACTTATTTAAAAAAAAAAAAGCTACTATAGAACATTTTGCCAGCAGCAGACTCCTGTGTGTCCTGGTTACTGAGTCTCCTGACTACACCAAGAGATAATACCCTATGACTGACCTCTACCTCTCATGTACAAGTACACTTAGAGATGTTTACACAATAAGAAAACCATCTAACAACACATTTCCCAGAATGTCTTTAAAAACAACACTGCTACCGCCAAGTTCTGCCACAGTGTACTGGCCTGGACACTATAGTGAAAAGCTGCATGAGCCCTCCCCATGCTGCCTGTTAGAGCCACACTTTCATCAGAAAGACACAGACTAGAGGTAGATGTCCAGAAACAGATACATCATGCAGCAATGGGTAAGAGGAAGGAAGGCAAGAGTGGCTGTACTAATGAGAGACAAAAGACTTCATGCAGTGAAGAGGAACATTTCATAACCATCAGAGACAATGCTCAGGAACATGGCACAACCACACATGTGGCCAATACACTGGGCAGAAATTGACAGGGAAAAGGGAGAAACAGATAACCTCACAGTCACTACAGGAAAAGTTTAACATTCTCCCTCAATAATCAACATATCTAGATGTATATACTACACACATATGTGCATTTGCACATGCACACACACACAGAATCAGGACACAGAAACATAATCAAGTACCCTGAACTAATGACACCAAAGAACCACATATCCAGTGACTGCAGGTACACGTTTTCCTCCACTAGACAAGGGAAGGCATGGTGGCCACAAACCAAGTCTCAAAAATTTTTAAAGAAATCAGAGTCTGTCCTCTAACCACAAGGAACCAAAATCATACTGCTTAAAAGCAGACAAGAGAAACAATACACATTATTTGATTCTATTTATATAAAATGTTGCAAAATGCAAACTCTTCAGAAAGTGGACCAGTGGATGCCCAGTGCAGTAGTAGAAAGAGGGAAAAATGAAAAAAGCACTAAAAACCTTCCTCAGGCAGTGTGTCATTGTTTTGATAAACAGTGATACTTTCCCAGGTATAGGCCTAAGTTGTAGTCCCCCACTATAAACTTTAAATATGTGAAGTTTATGGCACACCAATTATATCTCAATAAAATTACACAAGTTTTTCATTTCTACCAATATAATAATTTTAAAATAGAAACTGCAAAAAAAAACCCAACTAAGAATATCTGAATACTGCCTGTATATTTAATATGATGAAATTATTAATCATTATAGGTATAACAATGGTACTGTGGAATTTCTTATCTTTTAGCAATAAGTACAGAAATATTCACAAATAAAACAATATGCTGGCCGGCTTTGCTTTGAGATGATTTAGGGTAGAGAAGCAATGTGGAGGCAGGCTTGAAGCAAAGCTAGTGCAACTCCCCTATTGAGTACGGGGCTAGGTCTGGGATTCAGCCTACTATTGTTCATTTCTACATTTGAAACTCAAATATATATGTTAAACACATTAACTATTTAACTGGTGGGGGGAAAAAGAGCCAAAGAACACACCCCTTTGGACCTTAAGCCTTGCCAGCACTCGGCAAAGAAGCAGTAAAACACTGTTGGACATATCACAGTATAATGGGAAATAGTGTTTTGTTTGAGGTCTCTCTTCTTTCCTAATTTCCAAGTGACAAGGTAAGTGAGAAAGGAGGTATCAGTGTTCCTTATAAGTGTCATGCCCTGGAACTTTCGCCTGGCAGTTGCTGTGGTGATGCAGTGCTATGTTCAGATGGTACAAATCCATGCCATACACAGGCATCTGCAAGTGCACAAATCAGAGAGCGCATTTAAAACTGATCCAATTACTATACAAGAAAGAGAAATTCAAAATAGCTCATTAGAAGATGATCATTTTTAGTGACATGCTGTTGGAAATTTTTGGCTAACAAGAAAAAAATATTTCCTTTACAAGTGAGTGAAGCTGTGGAATAATTTACAGTGCACATGCAAACGTTTCACTGAAGGAGCAATAAATACCAGCAGCATGGGAGTAACAAACTGCCACCCTCTGTGGGAAAAAGGAAGGGGACTGGTGCCTTGGAGGCTAGAAGGACTCTGCAACAAGGTTCTAAAGCATTACTGCTCTTACAAAAGGCAGCAGAGAAGGTGATGCTTTTGCTGCAATGTCTTTATTTGACAAACCAGGCTTGTAATCCTCTGCTTATTTCTCAAACATCTCAAGAACTACTGCCCTGGGGAAGAGCCATCTCTTCAGTGGCCAAATGAGACAGAACTTGCTCATCTCACTGCGCAGACAGCAGTATACTACAAGTGTTTGACAGCTGGCTCTCCAGGGCAGAGCCCTGGGATGCAGCACTTCCCTGGGGTGCAGCACTTCCCTGGGGTGCAGCACTTCCCTGCTGCAAGCGGCCCCTCCACACTAATGCAAAGTTACTAACGTGACATTGCTGAGCAGGGGTCGAAGAGATGCTTGGTAACTCTTTTGTGCTGTATTTACCTTACTCTGTACATAAATAATCAGGAACACAGACGAAGGCACAGTACAATAATTAGGAAGTGGTAGGTTTGGCGCATTTATTACCTGTGGTTTTACTATAATTTGTTATAGATTCATATAATTTTATTTTAATAATAGCTGGCTCCCAAGTTTCTGAGCACTCCATAGTCAGCTTCTATAGCAACATAAGCTAGCTGAGACTTGCCACTGGACCAGAGATGGGGTCAGCAGAGACAGAAGCAAGGCTTTCTAGAAAACACATTTGGCTTAGATTCTTGCTTTGCCACCTCCTCCAGGGACCTGCTGCCTTATGTCCTCACATTTCTGAGTGCCCACTCCTATGTGACTTCCTTAGATGGTTGCTATGAAGTACTGATGAGAAGACAAGTAAAAGATGCTCAGCACAGGTCTTGATAGGCACCATCAGTTTGACATCACCACTTATATCAAATGCTGCAGCACACAGCAGGGAGGACACAGGCTGCCAGTCCCCACCATTCATTCACCCCTCAGCCTGGGGAAGGTGAGGGCTCACACATAGCCCACTCAGTAGCTGTAAGACAGCCAAACAGCTCCGGATGCTGAATGCCCAAAGAGAAGCTTTGGACCCTCAGCTATGTAAAAGGATCATTCAGACCAAACAAGCTGCATGGAAGCAAGGATGTCCTGAGGACAGAAGGCAAAGGCTACTCTCATATAAAATGCAGCTCACTGTGTCCCAGTTAGTTGGAAACATACCTGGGAAAGTACAAACTTCAATGCAAGCAGGAATGTGACAACAAGTACTTATACACGCTACCATAAAGGAGCTACTCTTCCCTGGGCTGGAAGTCCTGTCCTATACTTAGCCCTGTACAATGACAGAATTGGCCCATACTCTACTGTGGGACAACTAGAAAAGTCAACACCCAGAACTACATGTTTCCTGGACTGAAATTCTACAGAAAAGGAAGGAGAGATGGAAGGGAGGGAGGGGGAGGGAAGGCTGGTTAAACAAAAAATAAGCAAATGATTAAAAACATACACATTTTATACTATTGTTTTCTTCAGCCATATTCTTTACAGGAAAGCTCAAGACAGTATTTTGGGAAAAAATAAGAAATCTTAATAAGAAAGAACACAGGAAATCAAACACAAATACACACACACACACACACACACACACACAAACACACACACACATACATGTTCGTGTGCGCACAGAGGTGATACTCAAGCAAGAAGGTCACACTCTTTTCCCAGGAAGCCCGCTACAGGCCTGCAGCCACCAACCCCACACCCTGCCAGCAGTAAAGTTAAAAATAGCAACAGCGAGGCCTTGTTCAGCCTCCTCCAAAGAGGAGAATCAGAGTGACCTAAAAAGGAATTCCATCCTGCAAGCCACACCACCAGGAGCCTGACAGTCAGGATAAGGGCCAGAGAGGGACAAAGGAATTCACCAGCCATGCTGAAATGCCCTGCTCTTAAAAATCCTGCTGCCCATTGGGCTCTGGAGGGAGCTGTTCCTCCAGGCCCTACAGAGCTGGCCACTGCAGGGACATCAGCTATGTAAAAGCTGCTTCTGTTAGAACCATGTTAGAACCATGTTAGCCCTCCTGCACATATGTATATTCATATATATTCCTCTATACATACATACATACATTTTTGTCTTTTTCTTTTCTCCTTTCCTTCGTCCCATCCGTTCTCTGTTTTTGAACAGATTTCCTTCATGACTTTTAGTTTATATTCCCACCCTCGGGTTCTTACACCAGTGATATAATACGTTGCCTGC
>PVLD010036834.1:0-10683 GCA_004027595.1 Dinomys branickii
ATAATTTGATCTCTCATTTTCTTTTTAAAGACAAAGGAATGGAGACATAAATCAGAATAACACAAAAACAATACAGGAAATTATAGCGAAGGTAGTAGGGAATTAGCCCTGGGTGCTGTATTACATAATGTTATCTTCACTTTCTATTCGTTTGACATGTGTCATTTGAAAATTTATAATTTGATATCTCATTCTTTTTTTTTAAAGACAAAGGAATGGAGACATATAAACTAGAATAACAGTACAGGAAATACAAAATTATAGAGTAGGTAGTAGGGAATTAGCCCTGGGTGCTGTATTACATAATGTTATCTTCACGTTTGTTAACACAAAAACAATAAAGGAAATAGAAAATTATAGAGAAGATAGTAGGGAATTAGCAGTAGCTACTGTATTACATAGTGTTATCTTCGTATTTGCTACTCAGATATACAAATGATGGTTCGGTCTATTAATCAATCTTCTCCACCCTCATGTCCATTGTTCTCCCACCCAATCAGTCTTGCCTCTGACAATAACTGTACTTTTTGGTTTATTTACTCCCTGGAGCTCTCACATTGGGAAGAGACATGGCTGCTTCAAATGATGCTGTAAGAACTGTACATGTGCACACAAATTGCTATGGCAGGAGGTTGAAAAGTACCTATCCTCAGAAATGGAGATAGGCAGGGAACCAGTTTCACTATGGTCAAGCCTCCATTGACAAGCCCTCAAGGCCATCAGAGGTCAAGTAGGTGGGGTTACCCATTGACTGCCAGGCTCCCCCTCGCAGCACACCCGGAGGCCCAGCCTAGTCCTTGGGGTCGCCCCTGAGGACTGCTGGATTCCGCCCCATCACTGCACTCCTGGAGGCCTGGTCCAGGACCTCAGGGTTTTCATGTAGCCTACAGGGAGCTTCCCTCACCCCTGAGGCTGCTGAGCTCCCCATCAAGGCCCCCGGGGCCCCTCAGAGGCCACTGGTGTCTCCCTGCAGCCCACCTATGACTCTTTGAGGCTATCCCCACCCAACTAGATTATCAGGTCTGGACCCTAGTTCGAGGTCTTTGCCTCCTCCCCACTCTCCATCTCCAGTGCTGCTGCTCCCCACCCCTTGCAGTTGGATACTGGTCACCCTAATTATGCTGGGCACAAGTGGCGTGAGGTTTTCCCCATCTGTGCTCACTGAGGTAGGCCAGGGGGTGTGTTAAGTTTAGTTATTAGGTGTAGGAGAAAATTGGAGGATTTTCTCGGATTTACTGTGTAGAGTATGTTGGTGTCTCTTGGACTCCAGTACTGCTTTTCATGTGATTTGTCGCTATGGCTTCATACAAGGTTCATATATGCAAGCAGTATGGAGTCCCTATTGGTGCTCATATTAGTAGTTTGCGGTGCGTCCTGCGGTCTATGGACTCATCCTGTTGCTGTTGGGAATACGTGTTGAGTGAGGGCTACCAAACCTCAAGTTGCTCACAGATGGAGTTCAGGGTGGGAGCTGAAGCCCGGTAACTCAGCACGTGCTTCCTGCTTGGTGCTGGAGTGAGAAGGGCGTGAGGCCATGTGGTCCACCTCCATCTGCAGCCTTCTCTTACTGTTGTGCTCCAGTTCCCATTTATTTTTTGGCTGGATCCCTGGGAATTGCTGTGGCCCTGGGGTCACTGCCACTGCTCTCTGCTGCTCTCTGCTGGTAGTTGCTCACACAGTGGAGAGGTAGCAGGCCACAGTCTAGGGGCAGGCCCAGAGCTGGGTCTGGTGGGCTGTGTACAGGTTGCTTTGATCCACCTTGCCCCAGGGCACTGATTACAAAGGTTGCTGCAGAGTGGGCATTCTGCTTTAGTGGTTGTGGTAAGTTTTCATCCTCACAGGGGGTTGGACAACACCTCCCAACCAGTGCTGCCTCTTTTCTGGGCTGCATCTTGTCCACTCAGGCTTTAGCCCAGCTCTTGGAACTCTCCTGTCTCCTGGCCGAGTCAGGAGGCTCTGGAGAGCACAGGCCTCTGAAGCTGAAGCTGCAAGTGCGGGAATGAGGGAGTGGGCTGTGGGCTGAAGGTGTGTATGGAGCGGTGACTCCCTGTTTCTCTGCCTCCTGTTACTCTAACTGTGCCATGGTGGCCTTTTTTCCTCCGGGAGAGGTCTTGTTTGCCCTTTCTGAGGGCTTTAATTCACATCTCGGATCCTTCCCCCTGCTCTCTTTCTTGTCTTTCTCATGTTGCCATATTCCAGTGTTTGTGTGACGATCCTCCTGGAGGATCTACCTCTGCTGTTTACCTGGTCGCCATCCTCCGGGAAGTCCTGATGTCTCATGCTTACGTGTCTTGTTGATTCTGCAATTCACTTCTAAGTGTATTGCAGTCCTGTGCGAGAATGGCTTTGTTTAGTTTTCATCCTTGACTGTGTTAAGTTCTTTCTTGTTTGTCTCAACATGGGATACATGGGTGAATATTTCTTGGGTTTTTAAGACGACGTGCTCCATACCTATGACATAAAACAATAGATAGTACCCATCCGATAAGTTACTTTGAAATATGGGCTTGTGGAATTATATTTGACCTCAAGTTATTTTGTCTTCACTGTCAGTTACTAGTGGAAATGCTTTCATTTCTGCTTTCACTTATGTAGTTTGCTCTATTTTGTAGGATATGTAGTAAGAAATGTTATTTTTTTAAAAAACCTGTTTTTATCATCATGTGATCACTGTAATCCTTATTTACTTGAGGGAATGTATTCAATATTGTCAAGTTAATACAGCTTCAATAGAATATGTTGAATCAGTCCTCCACTGTTGTATCTTTTTGTAATGTCTTCTGTGTCCACAAAATGACCCCTCTTCTCCAGGTGGTGAGAGATTTCTTCCATAACCTAGATGTGTGGATATTTATCAGCCCTGACATGTGCTCTCTCACTTCCTGATAATCTCCTGCTAGCAACACAGTGTTCCCCTGCTGCTTGCTGTGGATTTGTAGAATTCGTATTTGCAGCTGCACTTTGATTATTGCTACCTAACATGTGCACTGTCTCATCATTTCATGTTTGAAGGCAGATAACCAGAGGTAAATTAATAACTACTTTGCTTTGAAATTGATTTTTAAGCAACTTAAAGCACATTTTCACGTGAAAACTTACTGGTGAGATTTAGTTATAATAATGAAAGTGACCCAGGTGTGTTGAGCTAATTTCATTATTTGTCCTCAGAGAAGGAATGAAAATGTCCAGATGATAAAGTTGTACATGTCATAAACTGTTCTTTCATTGTAAAGGAAAACTTTGCTGCTTTTGCAACTTTTCCAAATGTTACCATATGTGATGTATATGGAGAGTGTTCTTTTAGCTTCTTTCCTTTAAGTTTTAAGTAAGTGTTACAGAAATCGCATGGATAAGTACTTTGTGAGGTTTTTGGTACTTATTCATGTATTTCTTATGTGTTCCCAAGGGCTGCTGTGTGAACCAAGCCTGAGGTGCTGTCTCCTGTAGTCTGCTGGTCACAGCATTCCTGGCTTTTTAATTTTACTTGAAAACAATGACATCTATTCCCAGGAATAGCAGAATGTCTTTCATAGACATTGGAAAGAAATCAGTTCTCTGTGGATTCTGGAAACTACATAGTAAAGGAGAAGCGCGGACTAGAGCAGCTGATTCTCATTTTTTAGACAAATCTGAGGCTGGGCATACAGCTCAGTGGGATGAGTGCCTGCCTGGCAAGTGCAAGGTCCTGAGTTCAATCCCCAGTATGGAAAAGAAAAAAAAAATCTTATTTTCTGCTTCTCTTTTCAGTTTTTCTTTGGTGATATTCAGAAATGAGATTTGGATTTTGTTTTCTATTCAATGATTCTCTTGAGTGAGATATGTTGTAGTTAGTTTTTAGATTTGTGTTCATTGATCTTAACTCTGTCCGCAAAATCTTTGTGCTGTGTATGTTTTCGTTAACTCCCATTTTTGTGAGATTGTGATGCCTCGTTCATTTTTTTCGAGGAAACACTGTTTTTACTTGTATCAAAATGTGGGTTAAATAACCCTAAGTTATTGCAGGCTGATGAGGTCCGCAATCTCCCAAGCAAGTGGACAGCGAAGGCGTAAATAATTGAGACAATGGAATATAATCTCAGGGCTTCCAGGAGGGACTAATTGTCTTGCAACCTCTATGTGCTCTGAATTAGCCAAAGGCTTTTCTGAGTGGCCGGTATTTATTTGGTCTACAAACAAGGGAGGGGGAGCACTGAAGAAAATGCAGGAATCTGGGCAGGACTTGGGAATCCCTTTAAGGACTCCTCCAAGCATTATAGTGTGGTAATTTAGGAAAAGTATGTAATCTTCAGGCAGGCCTTCACAGCAGGATGAGATGCCTGCAGCCACAGTCTCCTTGCAGGTGGTGGTGCAGACAAGGTGCTTAAGCTTCAGGCAACTCACAAGTAACAGGGAAAGCCAGTAGGTTCCTATTAAATCCAACTCAGAGCCACTTTGTAGTAGTCCCCAACATACTTGCATGTTTTTCACTATAAATTGTAAAGGTATTTCCGTTTATCTTTCCCATTTGAGTAGTTAACCTGTGTACACTGGCTAGAAGAGTATGCACTCCCGATTTCTAACTACATACCCCTTTTGTCCTGAATGTAAATGACAAGTTTTGTCCTTTCAGCCAGAGATGTATACCATTAGCTGAATCATAAGTCAGTGTTCTGTTCACATGAGGACCCATTGACAGTTACCTTCCTTTACTGAGATTCTTTGTCATTGTCTATTAATGACTGATGTGAAAGTTGGAATTTGTATGTCTTTTATGTATGTTAGGCAGGTTGTCACATTGCTCACAAGGTATTGAATGTAGTCTTATTTACTTACAGCTCCAGTTTTTTAACAAATGCAAGGTGTGATTTGTGAGTGAATCAGTATTATTTTTATTGTTTTCATTTTTTTATTTTGTATTTGAGACAGGGTTTCACTGTGCAGTTCATGCTGGGTTTGGGAACAGGGTTTAGCCTAGGCTGTCCTTGAACACAGTGATCCTCCTGCCTCAGCCTTATGAGTGTTAAGACTATAGGCAAGCACCCCCACACCTACTTTGACTCAGTATTAGTTTACTTCCTTTTCTCTTTGTGTGTTTTTGGTACTGGGAATTGAACTCAAGACCTTGAGCTTGCCAGGCAGGCGCTTGTGCCACTGAGCTATATCCCCAGTGCTCGGTATTATTGTAAATGTTCGTTTTTGCTGAGGAGTTTGATGAAGTGTCTTACTTTGTAATTTTGACTGTCCTTACCTACATAGCCCAGGCTGGACATTGAACTCATGGCAATTGTGAAATTCTTTTTTTTTTTTTTTTTTGCGGTACTGGGAATCGAACTCAGGACCCTGCGCTTGCTAGGCAGGCGCTTATTCCACTGAGCTATATCCCCAGCCCCGGCAATTGTGAAATTCTTGAGAGTCCTTCTACATAATTCTCCCAAATTCAGGGAGAACAGGCATGTCTGATCTCATTGGGCTGAAATTTTACTTTTGTATTTATTGACTAGTTACTTGTAGCATCTTGATTTTCATTGCATTTCATGTACTTTATTTATATTCTTTCCCACATTATCATCCTTTACACCACATCAGTAATTTTAATACTCAAGTACAAGGAGATAATTTGGTTTCCAAAAGCTGTAAGTTTCTATGCTATTATTTCCCTGCATTCATTGTCTATACAGTAGTACTCTAAACCTTTGTTTTCTTTAAGTTTTAATTATTCATGCATCTTATTTAATTTTCAGTTAAATATTTTTTTCTAAAACAAAGGACTTAAGACTGAATGTGACCTAAGTACAAAGGAAGGTGGACTCTCTGCTATCAATAAACAGATGTGCAAAGAGACCATTAAATTTATGGTGCATCAGAACCTTTCCCTAGATGTTTCCTTAGATCTTGCTGTGCTTCTTAGTTTTGTGGGTGGTGATTTCCATGCTCCCTCCATGAGATCTGCTCTCAAGACAGTGCACTGGCACAGTGTAGATGGCCCAGCAAGAAAAGCAATGAAAAAAGCTGTGGTTGTCTCAGCAATATTTTGCAGTCTAGCATCAGATTAACTGTGTGAAAATATGTGCATGTAAATGGGTTTGATGACTAGGAAAACAGTTATCATTTCAAGGAATAATCCACAGCTCAGTTTTTTATGAGAGGAGGTAAGATATACAGGTTATGTGTCTGACCTTCCGGACATATATCATTATTCAGGAGACAGTGACCTTTGCAGATGTAGCTGTGCACTTCACCTTAGCAGAGTGGGCCTTGCTGAATCCATCCCAAAAGAAGCTCTACAGAAGTGTGATGTGGGAAACATTTATGAATGTTCATGCTATAGGTAAGCATGATATCATTTTATTACTTAGACAAGCATACACAGTTAATTACTGCTCACTGATGTAACAGTAGAATGTTGTAAATGTTGAAGTATATCTCAGGCCATGTTACATTATACCATGATTATTACTGGAATCTATGACCTTTGATATTACAGTGATTTTTCTAGTATGTCTATAATACAGGAGGAACATGGGATAACCAGAACATTGAAGATGAGGACAGAGATTGCTCAAGAAATCTAAGGTAATTTACACTTAGAAGAAAAGGGGACTATTCTTAAAATGTGAGTGTATGAGCAGAAATAGTATAGTAAAGGAAGCTGAAGGTACGAGACCGTGGCCGAATTGATTTAACCACACAGAACTATCCAGAGGTGCATTCAGGTTGACGTCGTATTTATCTTTCAATCCACAGAAAAATATTTGGATATAGGAAACCAGTAGTACTGATACCGTGCAATAAATAACACATTGTCCTATATCAGTCTAAAATAATTCTTTATGATGAACAGTATGGAAATATAAGAGATTGGATTTAAGTATTATGCTTAGGTGTATATGAAATGGATAAATTTGAATTTTGACAGAAACACATCTTCAAAATACCATGTGTGGATACAAGTGAACATGAGATATTTGTGATCTAGAAAATGCCTCACATGGAAGCAGTATTCAAAATGCAATTTAATGGTAGTTCTATCAGAAGAAGTACTTGGAAGTCATCCTCTGGAATATTGAGCTGTTCATGTTTAAAAGTCTTGAAAGTCAGCCTCGTGTTTTGTTTGTGGGAATGTAAACTAAAGCCATCATGATAATAAATATACAGGAATGTTATAAGCCAATAAAATGTCTTTGTGTATGATACAGGTCTAAGTCCATGGTTATGGTTGGTTGTTTTGTTTTGTTTTTTAACTTTTTGAGCCAGGGTTCACACTGCAATTCAGGTTGGCCTTCAACCTAATGTATACCTGAGTTTGGCTTTGAAGTCATGGGGCTTTGAAGTCATAGTAATCCATATGTGGCTCAGCTGGCGAGTGTTGAAACTAGTGTGCCACTATGCTTGGTGATTCTCTTCGTATATTCTGAGTTTTTCTGTTTTGTTTATTGAGACAGGGTCTCACTATGCAGTTCAGGCTGTTTTGAGCTCCCTGTGTAACCAGGGTGGTTTCGAATTTGCAACACTCCTCCTACCTCAGCCTCCCAAGTACTGGGATTAGAGGCCTAGCACTCAGTATATTCTTAAATGAGTTAAAATTACCATTTTTAGTGACCCATGTAGTGTATCGTTCAAAGCAGGACATGAATGAGTATTCACAGTGTCTAAGGTCTGGACACAATTCACGATAGCTAAGCTCTGGAAGGGGCCCAAATGCCCATCCCTGGATCCCTAGGTGAAAATATCGGGCTGGCTGCACATGGTGGTGCATTCTTATAATCTCAGCACTCCACTCCGCACAGCTCAGTTGGCAGGATGACATGACGCTCAGCCTGAAAGTTAGTGGTCCTTCAGGATCTCTCTCAAAATAAGCACTTATAAATCTACAAATGTGATTCCGTCCAAGACTTGTGTTTAACTCTCATCACTGAAAAATATGCTACATAAAGAAAAACATTGGCATTTGCCAAGAAGACAAAAAGCGCAGGGATTCACTTCCAAATGTTAAGTGAAATAAGGCCGTCACGTAAGGGGAAATATCACAGGTTTTCTCTTCCATGGGAAACTGAAAGGATATTTGGTAGTAACGTTAAGGAGAAGTGATGGGAAACAAAAATCCTCACATCTTGGAGGTGGGAAAGATGATCAGTCTAGCAAATGGAGAGCAACAGGGCGAGTCCTTGCAATGGTCAACATTTGATGCATAACTACCCGTCACCTACAGTAAAACTTGATATTGTGTATTGGAATCATATACCAATTTAAAACACTCCGATCAAAGGTTCCTTTCTTAGAATGGTACATTGCATATGAAGGCATCCTCCACAGAAATAAATCCATTCATCATCAGCATTTCATAAGAAGCATGAAACCAAGTTTTCTGTTTAAGTGACAATTTTAAATATGGAAGCAATTTCTTTTTTATTGATATCATGTTTTCATTTGCAGTTATGATGGAGACAATTTACACTTAGAAGAGAAGCAATGTAAATGTAAGGAACATGAAAAGGTGTGCAGTGGTTTCCTGTCCTTTGAAAAGCACAAAATCAGAAAGACTGGAGAGAAACCCTATGAATATGAGCAGTGTGGGGAGGCCAACTTTGATCTTAGTGAACGAACTCAGCCTGGAAAGACAACTTTTGTAGGTAAGAAAAGTGTGAAAACCTCAACAACAAACAATGGTGTTGAAATCCATAAAAGAAATCACAGTTTGTGGAATCCATATGTATACAAACACTGTGAGAATAGTCTTATTTCTTCACACCATATTCAACTATGTGCAAGAAGACATGCTGGAGAAAAATTCAATCGAACTGAGAAATGCAGAAAAGCATTAGCTCTTAGTAATTCCTTTCAAAAACATACAAAAATGCAAACTGCACAGACAACCTCTGCATGTGAGCAGTGTGCAAAAGCATTGAGTGCACAAAGTCACTCTCAGAGTCATGAAGAAATTCACAATGAGGAGACACCCTCTGTATGTAAGCTATGTGACAAGTCTATAGGGGAAAATAGTAAACGTATTGTACCTGAAAGAATTCACAAGGGGGAGAAACCCTGTGTATGTAAGCAATGCAAGAAAGCTTTTAGCAGACACAGTAGCTGTCAAAGTGATAAAAGTATTCACACTGGGAAGAAATCCCATGTATGTGAGGAATATGGGAAGTCTTTCCGCACAAGTGGTATGCTTGTTGTACATGAAAGAATTCACACTGGGGAGAAACCCTATGTGTGTAAGCAATGCGGGAAAGCATTAAGCCGAAAAAGTAGCCTTCTGTTGCATGAAAGAATTCACACTGGGGAGAAACCCTATCTGTGTAAGCTATGCGGGAAAGCATTCAGCCAAAAAGGTACCCTTCTGTTACATGAAAGAATTCATACTGGGGGAAAACCCTATGTATGTAAGCAATGTGGGAAATCTTTCAGTCTAAAGGGTACCTTGAAAAGACATCAAGTAATTCACAGTAGGGAGAAAGCCAACGTATGTAAGCAGTGTGGGCAATCTTTCCGCAAAAGTGGTGTGCTTCTTGTGCATAAAATAATTCACACTGGCAAGAAACCCTATGTGTGTAAGCAATGCGAAAAAGCATTCAGCCAAAAAGATACCCTTTTGTTACATGAAAGAAATCACACTAGGGAGAAACCCTATGTATGTAAGCAATGCGGGAAAGCATTCAGCCGAAAAGTTACCCTTCTGTTCCATGAAAGAATTCACACTGGGGAGAAACCCTATATATGTAAGCAATGTGGGAAATCTTTTAGTCAAAAGGGTAGCTTGAAAAGACATCAAGTAATTCACAGTGGGGAGAAACCCAATGTATGTAAGCAGTGTGCGAAATCTTTCCACGCAAGTGCTATGCTTGTACATAAAAGAATTCACACTAGGGAGAAACCCTATGTGTGTAAGCAATGCGGGAAAGCATTAAGCCGAAAAGATACCCTTCTGTTCCATGAAAGAATTCACACTGGGGAGAAACCCTATGTATGTAAGCAATGTGGGAATGCATTCAGCAGACACAGTAACTGTCTACGTCATCAAAGAATTCACACTGGGGAGAAACCCTATGTGTGTAAGCAGTGTGGGAACGCATTCAGCCGAAAAGGTACCCTTCTGTTACATGAAAGAATCCACACTGGGGAGAAACCCTGTGTATGTAAGCAATGCGGAAAATGTTTCAGTTCAAAGGGTAACTTGCAAAGACATCAGAGAATTCACACTGAGAAGAAAATCTATATATGAAAGCAATTTTGAAAGGCATTCAGCAGAGACAGTGAGTGTCAAACTCACGAAAGAATTCACAGTAAGAAGATGGATCTATGTATGTCAGCAATGTGGGAAATCTTTCAACATGGTACCCTTCTTGTACATCATAGAATTCACGCTGGGGAGAAACCCTATATATGAAAGCAATGTGGGAAATCTTTCAGAAAAAATAGTAGCTTGAAAAGATATCGCAGAATTCACACTGGAGAGAAACCCTATTATATATAAGCAATATGCAAAAGCATTCATTTCACACAGTCACTGTGAAAGTCATGAAGGAATTTGTACTTGGTAGAAGCCTTATGTATGTGAGATGTATGAATAAGGATTTGCTGATAAGAACACATTTTGTCAACAAAGAAGATCCTACTTTTGGGAGAAACCCTATGTATGTAAACAGTGTGTGAAAATGTTCAGTACACACAGTCACTGTCAAAGTTATGAAAAATTTCACG
>PVLD010036835.1:0-10682 GCA_004027595.1 Dinomys branickii
TTCCCTTCTATCTTCTCTATAATTCTGTATTTCCTCAGTTGTTTTTGTATTAGCAGAAATGAAGATAACTTTATATTATACAGCATCCAGTGCAAATTCCCTACTATCTTATCTATAATTTGGTATTTCCTTTAATGTTTTTGTGTTAACTAATGTGAAGATAACTATGTAATACAACATCCAGTTCTAATTCCCTACTTAAAAAAAAAAAATAAAATAAAATAAAATAAATTAAAAAAAAAAAGAAAATAACAAAAGATCAGGAAATAACAACTCAACAGCTGCAAGACCATGCAAGGAAAAATAATATAAGAATAATTGGTGTCCATGAAGAAGTAAGAGTCAAAACAAATGATGTTAAAAAGAAAACTATTTGCAGAAGTCCTATCAGAAATTTTCCCAAGCATGGGAAAAGAATCTTACATACAGATAAGAGAAGCATATGGAACTCCAGTTAGCCATAACCAAAATAAATCTACACCCTGACATATAATAATCAGGATTCTAGAAATTCAGCACAAAGACAGAATATTACAATCTATTAGAGAAAAGAAACAGATCACCTATAAGGGAAAGCCTTTAGAATCACAACAGACTTCTCAATACAAATCCTCAAGTCAAAAAGAGATTTTAGTGAAATATTTTAGGTACTGAAAGAAAACAACTTCCAACCAAGATGGATGTATTCTGCAAACCTATCTTTCAAAATTAATGGAGAAATAAGATATTCTCATGACAAAGAACAACTGAAGAAATTCATGACCACTAAACCAAAACTAGAATGGGTACTTAAAGATATTCTAGGCAGAGATAAAAATGACATCAATTCCAAGAACAACAAAAAGATACCACTAGGCAAGGCAAGCAATTAAATAGAAAAAGCATGGAACCAACAGCAGGAAAATAATATGAAAAAGAGAAGCCAGTACCTATCAGTTATATCTATCAATGTAAATGGCCCCAATTCACCAATCAAAAGAAACAGACTGGCAGAATGAATAAAGACATAAGATCCAACAATATAGTATATACAAGAAACACATTTAACTCAAAAAAGAAATTCATAGACTAAATGTCAAAGATGGAAAACAATACATCATGCAACAGTAACCTAGAAAAAAAGGGGTAGCTATTCTGTACGCAGACAACGTGAACTTCAACCAAGAATAATCAAAAGAGATAAAGAAGTTCATTAAGTACTTGTTAAGAGAAAACTTTCAGAGGAGGAGATAACAATCGTAAATATGTATGTATCAAATATGTGAGCTCCCAACCATATAAGACAAATATTAATAGACATGAAAAATCAAATGCGCATAGTGCAATGAAATTGAAAATTAATGGCAAAAGAAACCACAAAAACTCTATAATCACATGGCAATTAAATACACCCTCCTGAACAACCAATAGATCACAAATATAATTATAGAAGAAATTAAACAATATCCATAATTAAAGGAAAATGGAGATACAACATATCGGTTGTGGGACACAATGAAAACAGTCTTACAAGGGAAATTTATAGTGGTGAATTCTCACATTAGGAAAACAGCACAAACACAAATCAAGAACACATGTTGTACTTCAAACTTCTAGAAAAAGACAAGTAAGTCAGGCCCAAAGTCCACAGAAAGGAGGAAATTATAAAGATCAGAGTAGAAATTAATACAATTGAGACTAAGAAAACACTACAAAGAATTAATGAATCAAAGAGTTGGTTCTTTGAAACAATAAATAAAATTGATAAACTCAACCAATCTTATCAAAAAAGGAAATAAAAGACTCAAATTCATGGAAACAGGAAGGAAAAAGGTGAAATCACTACAGATCAGGTGCAAATTCTAAAGATCATTCAGAGTTATTTTGAAAATCTTTACTCTCATAGGACGGAAAACATAGAAGAAATGGATATATTCCTAGGTACATATGAATTATCAAAACTGAATCAAGAAGATATAAAAATTCTGAATAACCTAAAATCAGTCAATAAAATTGGAAATGTAATTAAAAACTTACTAATAAAGAAAAGCAAAATTCCTGAAAGATTCATTGGTGAATTCACCAAGAAATTTGGAGATGATTTAGCACCAATACTCCTCAAAACTCTCTAATGAAATTGGAAGGGAAGCAGTACTCCCTAACTCATTCCTGGAAGCCAGTATTACCCTGATACCAAAACCAGAGAAGACAGAATCAAAAATGAATACAAGCCAATCTTTCTAATGAACATAGAAGTAAAAATCCTCAGTAAGATATTATCAAACAGAAGAAGATTATACACCATGACCAAGAGGGATTCATCCCAGGAATCTAGGGATAGATGAACATATGGAAATCAATAAATGTAATACATCATATCAACAGAGCCAAGGGCAAAAATCACGTGAACATCTCAGTAGATGCAGAAAAAGCTTTTGACATACATGAACACTCATTCATGATAAAAACCCTACAGAAAATTGGAACAGATGGTTATTATCTCAACCTGACAAAAGCCACCTATGATGACCCAACAGCCTGTAGGGGATGGTGACTCTTAGCATATCATTTTTAAGGTAGAACAATTCTAATCTTAGTACAAGCCTCAAATGTGTCTTGAGAGACATCCTGGAGGAGTTGTAAAAAGCTAATTTTACATTCACTTTGCCCTGGAGTGCTTCTCCAGAGACAAAGAACACCCGGGCCCAGATAACCACCTATGACCCTTTTTGGGTTGTTTCGCTCCTTCCCTGGCCCTAGATAAACACTGTAACCATAAAGGAAATGAATGGTTATCTAGAGGGGACATACAGAGCAGAGTGTGGAAAGTATGTATCATTGTAGTTGTGCTCATATTCTGGGCCTCGCCCAGGCACTTGGACAAAGAAAACAATGTGTGGCCACCTATGTCCAGGGCTGCAACATTCCCGGCTGTTACCACAGAAACCAAAGGTGTATTTAAGGTGGAAACAAAGAAAGGCCAGGCGCCCACATTCCTGACCTGCAAGTCAGGGATGTATGGTGACAAGACCAAAATATAATAAACTCTGTTTGCCCTGAAATAGAGCTCTTGAGTCTTCTGTGGAATTCAACCTGTTTGCTGCTACAAACCAACATCACACTAAATGGATAAAAACTGAAAGTTTTCACTCTAAAATCAGGTACAAGACAAGGATGCCCACTCTGACCACTCCTATTCAATATAGGAGTTCTGGAAGCACTCACCAGATCAGCCAAATGAGAAAGAAAGAAAAGAAACTAGAATAAGAACAGAAGAAGTTAATCATTATTCACAGGTGACACGATACTTTACATATAAAACTCCACAAATAAACTCTAGATTTAATAACCAAATACAGAAAATAGGCTCTCTATATGCTGAAGACTAAATCTAGACCTATATCTGTCACCATACACTAGGCTAAAGTCAAAATGGGTCAATGATCTCTATATTAAAATATCAACACTAAATCTACTGCAATAGACAGTGGATAGATACATTGAAGTCATTGGTGTAGGTAGAGAGTTCATGAACAAAACCCAGACCACACAAGAAGCACTTCAAAGAATCAATGACTGGGATACAACCTTATTAAAAAACTTTTTCACAGCAAAAGAAATCACCAATAAAGTGAAAAGACAATCGAAAGAGTGGGAAAAAAATTATCCAATTGTCCCTCAGACAAAGGACGTCTACATATATCATATAAAGAATTGAAAAAATCAGACTCCCCAAATTCAAAGACCCATTCCAAAAATGGGCATCTGAGATGAACACACACTTCTAAGGTGAAGAAATACAAATAGCAAATAAATATATGAAAAAATGTTCAACATCATTGGTCATTCAAGAAATGCAAATTAAAACAACACTGAGATCCTTTCTCACCCCAGGAACAATGGCTGCCATCAAGAAATCAACCAATAACAAACACTGGCAGATTTGTTGGGGAAAAGTGTGGGTGAGAGTGTATACTGGTACAACCACTGGGAAATTAGAGTGGAGATTCCTCAAAAAAACTAGGTTTAGAGTCCCCATTCCACCCATCTATTTCACTTCTGGGTATCTTCTCAGAAGAATTAAAAACATCATACCACAGCAACATATGTACACCCATGCTTATAGCAGCACAATTTGTAATTAGCTAAATCCTACTAACAACCCAAATGCCCATCAGTCAAGAAATGGTTAAAAAAGATGTTGTACATTTATACAATGGAGTACTGTTCAGCCATAAAGAAGAATAAACTTGAGACTTTTGTAGGTAATGGATGTAATTATAGACCATACTTATTAGTGAAATAAATCAGACTCACATGGGTGAAACATCATATTGTCTCTCTGGTGTGAGAAACTGAAAGAGTAAATAAGGTAAAAAATATACAACAGATATTGTGGAATGGTAAGACATTGTTCAAAAGGAACTAGGATCAATAAAAGTGGAAACAGTAGGGAAAAGGGGGAAAATGCAAGTCAGTTATACTATTAGCATTTCTTAGATTATTAAAAGGAAGGTTTGTGCTAGTATCAATTGGAGAAATTTTTATGTTCATATCTTGTCCCTTGAGCAGCTACTTTAAAAATACCAACATGTAATGCTTTAACTATTGTCATTTTCCCACTATTTTGTTATGAAATTTTGGTTTACCTTTTCTCTATAAAATTATAAAAAAGAAAATAGGTGAAGTTTTGAAAATGCAAATGGATTCATATAAACTTAATCTGACTCTAATTGCAAATCTGGTTCCAGATGTGGTTTCATTGCTTAACTCATATCCTGGTAGTTTCTGCTGATCTAGAAAATGTATTTATCTCAATATATATGTGAGTATTGATCACCAGAAGTAGTGTGTCTTCAGCTGGTAAGGAAAATAATATATTCACTTCCTTGTTTTGTTGCTGTATCAGCTCCTTAGCCTCACTAATTTAGTTCACTGGGACTTCGATCAGTTTTCTGTTGTAGAAGACATCACGGTGATCTGTCATATTGGTGATATTGGACATAGCTACTAGTCCTAATAATGAAGAAATAGCAACTGCTCAACACATGTTTGTAAGACATTTGTAGGCAGAGAATACCTGGCAAAAATTCAGGACATATCCCCTCAGTGAAATCTTGAACTTTAGTAGCATGGGACATATTAAGATGAAGCTGATGTTATTGCTTAAAACTCTGTTATGAAAAGAACTTATCTCGGAAAGACTGTTTATTGCTTTATCAAACAATGTAATGGAACACTGCCCAATATAAAGTCCTCAGTACAAAAATTTTGTTATTATTATTAAATAGAAGTACGAAGAAATGTAGAGAAACAAGAGAAAATATAGAAACTTTTAAAAGAAAAAAGAAATGCGTAGGTTGAAATTGCACATATTGCTCATAGCCCCATAATTTATCTCTTTCTCTCTCTTTTAGTGAAATTCTCCTTTATTTCTGTTTTGTTGTAGTTTTGCAATACATTGTATTTGAATTTGTTTTGAGGGACGTGCATATCGCGTATCAACCATTCCCCTCATCCTCGTCCTTCCTCTCTTTCATTTGGAGTTGGAAGGGAGGATCCCTGTCTGCTGTAGTTATGCAACCCTAACCCAAAGTACATGCACAAATATAATCAAAGTTACATTTTTCACCCTACTTGATGGCTAAGTGTGATAATATGACTCACTAGTTTCTGACCAGCTTAATAGAATGGAAATGTTGTTGAAATTCTCTTCATGCATTTAGAATCAGCATTTGCTTTACTGCATGTACATTTATAATTTATCCATGTTGTGGGCTGCTAGGACCAGAGAGTGGGAAATTATGGACTGAATCGTGTTTCTGTAAACTCTTATCTGTTGAAACTCTCAGCCTCAGTGCCTCAGAATGTGAGGGTGTTTGTCTCTCAAATGACCAGTGATATTGAACTTCTTTTCATATATTTCATAATGAATTGAAAATAGGTTTTAAGAAGAGGGGACTTACACATCTATAAAAAGATAATGAAGAGTACACACATTTAAAAATATTTAAAGCTAGATTATTAGTTATTACTAGTTTATGTCAGAATTTTATAAGTTACTACAATAAAGTTGTTTTGCCCTGGGGGATACTGTTTCAAAATATTCATCCTTATAGTCCCTTTGTTTAAAGAAAAAGATTCCCATAGATTGTGTGATACAGTTTTTAGATACTTGCAGTTGAGCAGACTTAGAAACATCAAAACTCAAGTTAAAATCATAATGAATTCCTAGAATTTAAAGCCCACTCTTATATGGACATAGAAGTCTTTCTAATAGAGTTATAGCTGGGTGTTCAAAAGGAGAAAGACACAGAGTTTTTCAATTAAGAATTAAATTGTTGGGAGGAGTGATGCCCCTTCCCCACTTAAGCAACCAGACCTGTATCGACAAGCAGCACACTTTCTCACACTAGCAAGTGGTCCCGCATGTGTGAGTGAGCACTGATGTAAAGGCGCCACTACCCACCAGCTCCAAGGCAGCTCTGCACTTTGCCTCCCCATAGGGCAGAGCAGCAAGGGAAAGGACCAACTAAGTGACCTGATCCTGGGCAAGGATAATGGCCAGTGAAAGAACAGAGCAATCAGAGCAATGATCGCAGCCATTAGGTGCAACAGTCCATTGAAACCCCTGCCTTGCAACCTACACCCAGCAGGGACCAGGTGGGCTTATTGCATTTCCCACCTACCAAAAGGAACAAAGACATGCCTTGCCTTGGATTGTAACCATAGTACAGGGGCTAAGAAACAGAGGAGCCTCTGATGCCATCCTGGATAACAATATCAAAGCAAGAAGTATCACAATCCTGGACTTGAAGCTATATGACAAACCTACTGTGAGAAAACAGCATGGTTCTGGTATGAAAACAGGCATGAGAAGCAGAATAAATGGTGCAGAAACAAACTAAAGTGTAGGTAACCTCACTGGTCTCTCTCGTACCCTGGATAGAAATGGCGGCGGGTATGAGAAAAATAAAGAACAGAGACAAGAGCTGGGTCAGGCGGAGTTAACCCCCCGCCTGATGGGAAGAAGACTGACTTCAACAGTTGTGGTGTTTGTTTTATACTCTTGCAAAATTTGTAACAGGAGAGATAATGTTGCCTAGAAACTAATGACTGTAACTGTCCAGGCAGGATACTCTTTCAATACTGATGTAGCTTGACTGCTTGAGGCACTCTGGCTGTGTTATTCCCTCACACATACGACCAATATCCAGCTCCAGAGGCTCCCAACACTAAAGCACATTCAGCTATTTGATGTTTGTACTTCGGAGGCTGAGGCAAGAGAATTGCTGCAAGTCTGAAGCCAGATTGGGTTATACAGTGAATTCAAGCCATCGTAAACTAAACAGGGAGAACCTATCTCATAAAACCACCAACGAAGATAGCAACCAGGTAAGCAGCAGAGAAAGATCCTCTTGGAGGATCACCATCCAGACACTGGAATATAGCAACATGAGAAAGACAATAAGGAGAGAAGCAGGTCCCCTGGTCCCAGGAAAGATTTGAAATGAGAATTGAAGCCCTCGGAAAGAGCAAACAAGATCCATCCCTTTGGAACAGCTTGGGAGGCCGTCATGGTGCTGATAGAGGCAGAGGAGGAGGAGAAAGATGGAGTCACCACTCCAAACACATCCTTGGCCCGCTCCCTCATTCCTATACTTGCAGCTTCAGCTTCGGAAGCCCACGCTTTCGGAAGCCGCCTGACTCAGCCAAAGGAGAGTGAAATTCTGAGAGCTGGGTCCAAACTTAAGTGGAGAGGGCTCATCCCAGAAAAGAAGCAGCAGCAGCTGGGAGGTGCTGTCAAAACCAGCTTGATGATGAAAAGGTACGGCAGCTACTGAAGTGGCAGGCCAACTTGGCAGCAAGACCTGCTCTGGTCAGCGCCCTGAGGCAAGGAGGAGACAAAGCAACCAGTACACAGCCCAGTACACCCGGCTCTAGGCCTGCCCCGAGGCTGGGGCCTGCTTCCTCTCCTCTGTGAGAGCAGCTACCAGCAGAGAGCAGCAGAGAGCAGCGACAGCGATCCTTGGGCCATGGCAATTCCCAGGGATCCAGTCAATGAACAAACAGGAAATGGAGCACACCAGCAAGAGTGAGGTGCAGGTGGAGATGGGCCAGATGGCCTCATGCCCTTCTCACTCCAACGCCAAGCAGGAAGCACAAGCTGAGTTACTGGGCTGAAGGTCCCACCCTGGACAACACCCCTCTCCCCCCTCCGGGTGCCCAACATGTGTTTGCTACAGCAATGGGCTGAGATCACGGGCTTCAGGATCCACTCTAAACTACTACTATGAGCACTGAGAGGAACTTCATACCACTTGCGTATATGAACCTCACATAAACCCAGAGAGAAAAATTATATGAAAAGCAGCAGTCTTGGAGATTGAGAGATGAAAACATACTCTACACAGAAGACCCAAGAAATTCCTCCAATTGTCTCCTACAACTAATAACTAAACTCAGTGCACACCTGGACTGCCTCAGTGAGCATGGGTGGGAGAGACCTCACGCCACTTGTGCCAGCACCATAAGTGCTCCCAATGACTAGCTGTGAAAGGGGCAGGGAACAGCAGCAATGGAGATTGAGAGGTGGGAGGGGGGCAAGACCTGGAAGTAGGGTGCAGACCTGGACCTCTAGCTGGTCAGGGGTAGCCTCCAAAGAGTCATAGGCAGCCTGTAGGGAGACACTGGCGGCCTATGGAGGGACCCCAGGGGCCTTGACAGGAAGCTCAGCAGCCTGAGGGAGGAGGGTGGCTCCCTGCAGGCTACGTGAAAACCCTGAGGACTTGGACTGGGCCCCTGGGAGCACGGCAGTGGGATGGAGCCTGGAAGTCTGTGGGGTTCCCCCGTGGGCCCCCGAGGTCCTCGAGGGCTTGTCAGTGGGGTGCTGAGCATAGTGTGCCTGGGTCCCTGCCCATGTACTGTCTTTGAGGATGGATGCTTTTCCGCCTAGTGTCATAGTAATTTGTGTGTACCCATGTTGGTTACAGCATCATTTGAAGCAGCCATATGTCTTACCAACGTGAGAGCCTGAGGGAGTAAATAAACCAAAAAGTACAGTTACTGTCAGAGGGAAGACGACTGCTTGGGTGGGGGAACAGTGGAGATGAGGGTGGAGAAAACTGATCAATCAGTTGTACATGCATTTGTTTGTATAATTGAGTAACCAATTTCAAGATAACAATATGTAACACAGCAACCACTGTTAATTCCCTACTATCTTCTCTGTAATTACATATTTTCTTTATTGCTTTTGAATTATTCTGGTTTATCTGTTTGGTTGTTGATATGTTTCCATTCTTTTGTCTTTAAAATAAAAAAACCCAACAACATAAAGTGTATGTTAAATAAGAAAATCATGTGACCTTGAATTCTCAGAAACCAGAAATATGGAAATACGCTGGCTTACAGTGATAGAGAACCTTAGTATGAAGATAAAAATTTTACCAGCATTGTTTTACTTAGATTTTATTGATATAATAACATATTTTTGTTTTGTTTTGTCTTTTTGAGACACAGCCTTCCTATGTAGTTTAGGCTGGCCTTAAACTCATTGCATAGCCCCAGGCTGATCTTGAACTCACAGAAGTCCTCCTTACCTCAATCTCTGAAGTGCTGGGATTGTAGGCATGTGCCACTACACCCAATAAAAATATTCTGAAGCATGACCTAAGTGAATTGTTATCAGAATGTATTTTTTTAGGCTACAGCAGTTTCCTTTATAAGTGGAAATACATGAAAGGTGTTGTTGAGAGAGGATCACTGTACTACTGAAATGAAAAAAGAAAAAATCATCCATATATACTCAGGCCACTTGGGGTATAAAAATAACCCTGATATCTTTTTGAACTTTTTGAACTTTTTTTGGAAATTGACAAATTATAGTTGCATATATGTAAGGAATATAATATGATATCATGCTGCATGGATACATGTGGAGTGATTAAATCAAACCAATTAACATATCCATCATCTCAAATCCTTAACATTTTGTGATGATGTTGGAAAGCTAACCTTAGCAATTTTTAAATACACATTATTAAAACATAATAATTATGTTTAATTAAGTTAAACATAACAAACATAATTTAATTAAACATAATTAAATTAATTAAGCATAATAATGTCACCAAGAATTCTTTTTTCATGTAATTTTGAGTGTTACTTAAAATAAAATGCAATAATTTTACTGATGATTAGATGACCTTACAACCTGTGGTTATATGGGACTTCTCAATGTCCAGTCCAGGGAACTTGAAGACCTTTTCCAGGGAGGAATTCATAAAGCAAAGTCATGTTTAATGTTTACATGTAGAGTAGTACTCTAAATAATGAATTGTTCCTTTTTAAGAATCCTATATTTCTGTACAAATAAAGAATAAAATAACTTCATAACAAAAAATGTGTACAGAAAGAAAATAGTACTTATATTTCTACTACTTAGGGAAAACATTGTGCTCATTAATTTCTTTCTTGGCATAAATAAATGCCTCACGTTTACTATTTTTTTTTTTTTATTTTAGAAACATAAAAGTACAAAAAACATATTGACAAACAGACACCCATTATCATAGAAAATAGTACAATCACAACTAATCTATAGACAAGGTGATATGGTCTCAACAGTAGTTGTTGCTTTATCCATTGATATCTTCGAATTGTAGATGTATGGACCCATATACAGACATGCAAATTTAGTC
>PVLD010036836.1:0-10683 GCA_004027595.1 Dinomys branickii
AATAGTTAATATACCGCATATTATTATCTTTAAATTAGTTACTCAAGCCAGGCATGTTGGCACACGCCTGTAATCCCAGCACTCGGGAGGCTGAGGCAGGAGGATCTTTGCAAGTTCAAGACAAGCCTGGGCTACAAAGTGAGCTCGAGGCCGGCCTGAACTGCATAGCGACACCCTGCCTCAAAAAGACAAAAAAAAAAAACAAAAGAAAGAATGCAGCCAAGTGGCCAATGAGGTTTAACTTTTAGCCCACTTCCCAAACTGTCCTGTTTGTTCTGTTCCCATTTTACGACTAACATCTAACCAAGGGGCCTGGGGTGAAAAGTGTGTGTGGGTCAATTACAGTGTAAGTGAACTCTAAGTGACTTCTCTTAACATGGAGTTAAAAACAGAAAAATACAGTCTCTCTTGCCCTATCATTCAGGGTCCTGATTTTCCTGAAGACGCCGGGGAAGGGCCTGTCCCAGGCTTCTGGTGGCTCCTGGGAGGTGACAAAAGGACTCCAGCCTTCACATGACCTTCTCCCCATGTGCATCGCTTGGTCAAAGCTCCCTGCAGGAGGCCACTGGCCATGTGGATCGGGAGCCCATGCTCTTCCACTATGATCTCATTTGAATTCCTCACACCAGCAAGAATCCTGCCCCCAAATAATGGGGCTTAGAACTTCAACCTACAGATGGTAAGAAGACGCAGGTCATCCTGGAACACCCACTCAGTGTCCTTTTCCGAGATGTCTGATCGGATTCCTTCCTTTTCAGCCCTGGAGTACCGGGGCTGACAAGCCAGGAGGGGGCCAACTGCTAGGACAATGTGGCCTCACCCTTTCAGGCCTCTGGCAGGATTGGGCTAAGGGGTGATATCATCTCTTGCTCTGAGCCTCTTTTAAGGCCCAGGTGGAGTAGAATTTCCCGCATCAAGTGGTGATCCACTCCTCCATTCCTTTATCCCCAGCTTCGGTCTTGACAAAAAAAAGTCAAGACAGTCACATCCTCCACCATCCTCTCTGCCCTAGGTCCAAAACAGGGCAGTCCGGGGAGGAGGACACTCATGCTTAGTTTGAGCGCGTGCGCGCGCGCGCGCACACACACACACACACACACACACACATGCAGCATGAAGGCGTGAAAGCCAACCCCTGTGCCTCCCTGACCCCATTTTAGACACCCGATGTTCCAACTGCCTGTTCTGTGTTTTGTCTATTACTTGCAGAAGTCTCTGCCCATGTTGGACCATGGGTGTCCAGCGAGTTTCCTGGTTGACCATCTGAATGGATGAGAACTACCTCCCCAGCCCTATTTATTTATTAGACAAGGTCTCACTAAGTCTCTAAGTTGCTCAGGCTGGTCTTGAACTTTTGACCCTCCTGCCTCAGCCTCCCACAATTACATCTAGCTCGTGTCGCTTTCGTCATCCATGAGGGGAAGGAGAGAACGAATTTGATGAGGCTCTGATTGTTGTTTGATTTCCAGTAGTGCGGCCACGTGGCACCCGTGCAAAGAGGTCCGTAACCACAGCCCTCACCAGGACTAGGTAACAGGATCGCCCAGCCTGTGGGATGAACTGTGGTATCACACAGCCCGGCCTGCATGGCTAGCATGGGAGGCTGGTACTCCTTGTGGTGTCAACGGGGGCAGGGACACCGCCTTATAAGGGGGTAAACAGATGATATGTGGTCTCTGTCCAGCTTAAGGGGTAGGGCACTTCCCTGGGGACAACGAGGATTATCTTACTGTTAAAGGCAGCTGGGTTAGATAGAAATATTATGGGCAGTCAGATAGGCCAGGCCCTCAAAGAAGCCAACAGGAAAGACAAGATAAGATACTTGTGGGCCACACCTCAAGACAAAAGGACTAAGCAAATACACCCACATACCTCCCTAGGTGTAAACATCGCACTCTAAATGGGTAGCGATCACCTTGAAGAGTCCCTGATCCAGCCCCTTACAGGAAAAGCCCCTGTTCTGTGTTCATGCCCCCTTGCTAAGTGACTCACTTCCCCATTTGATCCCAATTTAATCCATTTTACCTGAGTAATTCTTATTGGCTGACCATAGTTTTGTCCATTTTTCCCCTACCGTGGACCTGCCTCGCCTTGTGGTTTTGCGCTATAAAAGTCCCTAGAAAAGACAGAGTCTGGGGTAACCCACTCGGGCCACCCTCTGTCCCTCTCTTGGACAGAATCTTTCTTTCCCTCAGTAAATACATTCTTCTCTTAACCTCTGTTGTTCCTAAAATTCGTTCTTCGATTTTAGAGAACCTGAACTCGAACTTGTCCCAGATATTGTTCAGGTTGGGAATTTTTATTTTCCTGTATCACTGCTAGTGAGCTGCAGGTCCTGCACCTACCCAGACTCCCACTTTCACCCCACAGTACCATTTTGTGGGGACTGAACCCAGGGCCTTGTTCCTGGTAAGCATACACTGTAACACTGAGCTACATCCCGGCCACAATTTGTCTTAGTAAAGGGGCTTCAGGATGCTGACCCTGTACATCTACAGAGTGAGATGACTTCTTCCCACCAGGCCTGTTTACTGAGTGTTCCTCGAAGGGCCACCTGCTTTGTGGCTGCATAGTAGATGTACTTCTGTTGTCCCCTGAGGGAGATCCTGAAGCCAGTAGCTGAAGCTCAGATTCATAGATATCTGAGCTTGGTCTAGCGTCAAGGTTGGGTCCAGTGTTGTTTTTTCTTTTTGATGCAGGAATGTGAACTCAGGATCTTGTGCTTGCCAAGCAGGCGCTTGTGCCACTGAGCTATATGCCCGGCCCGGTCTCTTACTTTTATTAGTTATTCCAGGGATCAGTAACCAAGGGATTAGATTCTTTCCTAACTCGTTAATATTATCCTCTAGTTTACTGAGGACTTATCAGGCCCGCAATCTCCCAAACCAATGTTTGGCAAAGGCTTAAATAAATGAGTCAAGTGGTACAATTTTAGAGTTGTAGGAGCATCAAAACCCTCTAACAGAATTGGAGATTCGCTGGGGACTAAGACAGAGATCTTCTCTGGGGTGCCTGTATTTATTTATTTATCAAAACAGGGAGAGGGAGCCGGGTGTGGTGGCATATGCCTGTAATCCCAGCACTCAGGAGGCTGAGGCAGGAGGATTGTTGCCAGTTCCAAACCAGCCTGGGCTACAAAGTGAGCTCAAGGCCAGCCTGAGTTGCATAGGGAGACCCTGTCTCAAACAAACAAACAAAAAACAAACTTCTCCAAGTAAGACATCAGGTTATTTAGGAGAACTCTGTTATTTCCAGGAAGGTCTCTACCCAGGAGTATGAGATGCCTGCAGCTACAGTCTTTATCTAGTTAATAGAGGTTGCATCCTGGTGTCCCTGGCGTGACCTTGTTTAGTTCTTGGAGGTGTAAAGTCTTTACAGGTCTCAGTGGCGACCAGTGATTCACAGAGGTTCACTTACTATGAGTCCCCCGCCCATCTCCAGACCAGGGGCCTAGGCCATGGACCGACCCACAAGTAAACACCCACAGGTAAACATGGAAAGCCAATTGGTTGATTTAAATCCTGCTCAGAGCCGCTTTATAGTATTCTCCATCACTTTCCTTTTCTTCCTTTCCCCTTCCTCTTCTTCCCGTTCCTCCCCCTCTTCGCTTTCCTCCCTTCCTTCTCCTTCTTCCTGTGCTGGATACGGAACCCAGGGTCACACACATGGGAGGCAGGTGCTGTACCACTGAGCGATAGCCCTGTCATTTTTACTTTTTTGAGACAGGGTCTTGCTAAGTTTCCCAGGCTGGCCTCGAGCTTGCAATCTTCCTGCCTCCTTCTCCCTAGTAGCTGGGACTAGAGTCATGTGCCAGCATGTCCGGCTACCACTTCCACCCACACGCACCCAGGGACCCGCCTGCCCTGCGTGGGAGGCCTCTGTGTGCTAGTTCCCGCTGGCAATTTCCATTTTCCGCACTGGCCTTCGTGCAGTTGCTGCGCACGGGAGTGCCCACAAAGTCAAAGTTCTTCATGCCGCACTCTTCTATCTTTTTTCTTCCCAAAGCTAATGTGTCTGTGAGCCAGGCCATTCAGGCAAATCTCAAGGCTGAGCAATCACTGCTTCTTTGCACACGTGGATTTTTTTTTTTTTGCGGTACTGGGGATCGAACTCAGGACCCTGCGCTTGCTAGGCAGGCGCTTATTCCACTGAGCTATATCCCCAGCCACGCGTGGATATTGGCATCTGGGATTCTATGCTTAGCAGCTCCCCAACCCCAGTGGGTGCACTGCAGTTTAATGCGGTCCCCACACCAGCCCCCTACCCTCGAGCAGGGGTGCAGGACTGTCCGCACCACAGGTGCCAGCTGCTGGTCCAGTCCTCAGTTTTTCTGACCCATGGTTACACATCAGGGGTCCGAGGCCCTCCTGATGTTAGATCATTTGCTTGAGGGACTCATGGAACTCAGGGCAGGACTTCACTTCTGTTTCCTGGTTTATTACAAAAAGCAGACAACTCAGGATCAGCCAAGTGAGCTGTGCACAGAGCATCTTGGGCTTCTAGCTCTAGGACCTCCACAGCCTCAGCCTCCTGGGGTCCCTCACATCTGGTTGTTCGAGGGTCTCCAGTGTTCACTGGAGTTTCATCTCCAGCCCTGTCCTGCCCTGAGGTCGGGGGTGGGACTGAAAGTCCCAGTCTTCTGGTCATCTGGTCTTTCTGGTGACCAGGCCGGGCCCTGTGTGAGGTTACCTCATCGGCATAAACCCGGGTGTGATCCTGTGATCCGAAGGGCATTATTATCCATTACAAAACACGCTCCTCAGGAAATCCCATGGGTTTTGGGAGTTCTGTGCCAGGAACCAGGGACAAACAGTTCCCTAACCTGTGCCTGGGTATGTGCAGGCCAGGGAGTTGGGTTTGTTTGTTGCGATAGCTGGTGTGCCTAACCCCGACAGGCAGGCTGGAGGATTCCAAAGTGCAGCCACGGTGCCACTGAGCTAGACTGGCACCTCTCCATGGCACAATCTTTCCAAATCGTATCTAGAACGTAACAGATATCAGTGCCCACGGCCAGGTTCACAGGAGGTTCAGAGGAGTTCGAAGGTGTTTGCTGTCTTGGCCTAGGAGGTTCTCAGCAAGCGTTACTAGGAGCCCAAAAGTATGGAGAGAACCCCACTGTGCACAGCCCTCCCTGCCCAGGCTCCACGAGCCCCTGGGCCCAGGCTCCCCACTGCTTCTGCCTTGGTGTGCACGGCAGGGCTCAAACTATGTCTTTTCACTTTAAAACATCCCTGAGGAAGTGACCTTTTCTCGTCAGAGATAATTTCCAGAGGCAATCTGATATGGGTGGGCAGCCCCGCGGGTTGTGACCTGCCCAGTGTAGGGCAGCCCCTCACACCTTTGCTCCATACATCACACCTGGGTTCTCAGCACCTTGGCCTGGGTCAAGGGGCTCCATGTCCCCTGGCAGACATGGGCAGGAGGAAGAGGAAAGAGGGAAGTCGGAGGTGTCTCTTTGGAACACCAGGCAGCCAAGGCTTCTGTATCATCCTGTTTCTGTGCTGGGCCCTGGGCCTTGGCCCTGCTGCGCTGTCATGGGACGAGGCACGTGGCCGGGGACTGGGTTCACAGGCACCAGCCTTCCAAGTGTGCTCTCTCCAAGTGTGCTTTCTTAGCTGTGGGCTGTTGCAGGTTGGGGGCTCAGGAGCCAGAGGCCTGGGATGTGCAGATGCCAGGACAAAAGGGTGTAAGCAGGTGCTGCCCTCACCACTGGGTCCCCTGGAGCCACATGCCAATGGGGAGGGTCAAGGTTGGGGGCATCCAGGGTAATCCCTTTGCTGACCACCAAGCCCTGCTGCCCCATAGCGTGAATTACACACTGGATGCTTCCAGGGCCAGCTTTGGCCATGGACACCCAGGACTCGGTCTTCTGCAAAACTCCTGGACCACTGGCCTTACCCGACACTACCCCTCTTGAGTGCATCCTGGATCCCACAGACAGCTGCACTCCACGGAAGGAGCCACCCGGCTCTCACCAGGTCTAACCTCACTGGCTCCCAGCTGCCTTGGGAGTTGGGGATTTCGAGGGGACATGCATTCACTCAGAGCTGTGCATGCCTGGCATGGGGGGTTGCTGCTGGGAGGACATTAGCAAATAAAACAGAGACCAACACTGGTGGGCAATGCAAGCCAATGCCAACCATCTGTGGGCTCCTGGATCTCATCCTCAGCTAAGAGAGCACCACAAAACACAGCCCCCAAAATGGATATGCGCATCCCCCAAGCTGTCAGCCCAGATGTGCAGCGTGGTGGAGGAACCCATGGATACTGATGCTCATGTGCCAACAGCAAGGTCAGGCAGGGGTGTAGACCACACCAGGGAGAGAGCCCCTGAGACAAGATGGTCAGGGCAGGCCTCTGTGAGCTAGTGACACAAGTCAGCACCAACAAATGCCTCTTTCCTACCCCATCAAGACTACTGCATAGTTATTAAGACTAATTAAGGATAACTAAGGTTATGAGGGTAACTGTGCTCGAAAATCAGCCAGGCATTGTGGCACAGGCCTGTCCTTCCAGCATCCTGGGAGGCTGAAGCAGAAAGGTTGCCAAGTTCAGGTTCACACCCAAGCCAGGAATACAGCTCAGGGGTATAAGTGCCTGCCTCACAAGCACAAGGTCCTGAGTTCAGTTCCTGATACCAAAAAAAAAAAAAAAAAAAAAAAGAAACCTAATTGCCAGGCTCACACCCAACCTTGGGCTACCTATCAACTTAATGAGACCATCTAAAAAAAAATCACAATTAGGCCTTTGACTTTGTGTAGCCTGCCTAAGGCTGCACTGTCCGACACTTAGATCACAATGAAGCTGGTCAAGGGACAGCTGGCAGCCACATTCTTTTCCCATGGGGAGGGTGGCCATGGGTAAAGCCAGCAGCGCCCCCTGGAGTTCATTTTGGGAAAAGGTGGGGTGGTGTTTGGGCTGGGGGAAGCTTAGGTCATCTTGGGCAGGTGTGGAAGCACATGGGGAGACATTGGTGAGCAGTAGGGGTGGAGGTCTGATCCAAAGCCCAGGTGCTCAGCTGCTGGGCTGTCCCATTTCCTGTGTCCTTTACTGCTCTACTTCCATGCTTGACCTGAGGTTTGGGGTAGCAGGGATTGGGGAAGCCCAGCTGCAGTGCAGGGAGCAAGCAGGTGGTGACCTGCCCGGTGCAAGGGGGCGCTGTTGGCACTCTCCTGCGGCTGAGCACAGTGTGAAGTGCTGATGAGCACAACTCAAAGGATCCGGAGTGCATACCCCAGAGGCAGCCCAGAAGGCCAGGGAGGGGACGGGCTGTCTCTGGGGCTCTGGAGCTGGGCTTGCAGATGGCATCAGATGCACAGCAAGCCAGGCGTGGTGGTGCACGCCTGTAATCCCAGCACTTGGGAGGCTTTGTTTTTGTTTTTTTTTGGCGGTACTGGGGATTGAACTCAGGACTCTGCACTTGCTAGGCAGGCACTTATTCCACTGAGCTATATCCCCAGCTCCTTGGGAGGCTGAGGCAGGAGGATCATTGAAAGTTTGAGGCCAGCCTGGGTTACAAAGTGAGCTCAAGGCCAGCCTGAACTGCATAGTGAGACCCTGTCTCAAAAAGACAAAAAAAAAAAAAAAAAAAAAGCACGCAGAGCAGACATTTGTCAGACTTGCAGAGTGCGTGCCACACTCCAGGCTCTGTCCACAGCCTTCCTGCTCTGGGTTCTCACAGCCACAGTAGAGCCCCTAGGGACTGAGGCTCCTTTTAGGCTGCTGGGGTTCTGGAGCCAACAGGACATTGCCCCCTGCTGCACACCAAGGGTACTGCAGGGGATCCAGGGCAGTGCCCAGCAGTACCCAGCCGTCTCCTGGCAGGTGTTCCAGATCTCAGGGCAGCTCAAATGCTCGAGTCACACGGAGGAAAATGCTCACCACAGCCTGACCCAGCTCCTACCTCACTGGGAAGGCGCGGCTTTCCTCTTGGAGGGCAGCCTGTCTCTGCCAATGCTCCAACCTGGGTGCCTGGCTCAGCCAAGCCCCCCTGCCCAGCTCCCTTTTCTCTTGGCTGATTCCCTTGGCCACTGTGCTCCTGACTTTGTCCCTTCTTCCCTGTATTAGCTTCCCAGCGGGACCTCCCTGAGGAACGTCCAACCCACACAGCTGCTACACTGCCACTGAGCTACTCATGGGAACACTGGGGGCTGCACCCAGTCCCAGGGTGCACCGCACCTCCCCTGCGCCGTCCTCCGCGTCCTGGTTCTGCCTGCCATGCTGCTGTGCCCATGCACCAGCTGCTCCGCATGGTGACCCCTCCCTGCTGGACCAACAGAGGGGAGAGGACGCAGGCAGGTGCTCAGCACCGACTGCCTGGTGAGAACGGCAGCGGCGGACAGGCGTTTGGATAACTCAGAGATGGAACTCGCTCCTGGTTTTACCCCTCATCCCGAAGTGGAATCCAGGCCGTGCCTCTCTTGACGTCCACTCTGCAGCCCCAGCTGTGTCTCCCGCTGCCCCAGGGTGGAGGCTGCCAAGAATAGTATTTTCCCTCTTACACAAGTATCCACTCGGGCCAGGGGGCCATGCTTGCCATTCTTCCTGGGTTCTTCTCTGGCTCAGGAGGCGGCTGCTCATACAACCTTTTCTGTTGAACACAGAAGATCAACCATCTTGGAAAATAGGAGTTTATTCCCCCACTCCCCACGCTACTGAGGAATGAACGAGCCCAGGGGCTTCACACTGAGTGGTACCCAGCCCTTTTTATTCTGAGACAGTCTTGCTAAGTCAACAAGTTGCCCGGGCTGGCCTCAGACTTCCGATCCTCCTGCCTCAGCCTCCCAGAGTGCTGGGGTCACAGGTGTGTGCTGTCGTGCCCAGCTGTTTTTAGACTTAGACGTTGGCCCGGTGATCACTGCAAACACGGCGCGATCTCAATGGTGTTAATCCGGAGGATGGTCTGGGGGTTCACGATAACTGAAAATGAAAACACAGCCACGGGCTCACTCAGATCCGGCCCACTGTGAATATGCTGCTGCGAGGGCTCTGAGGCTGGGCGCTGCTGGCCGTGTCCACAAAGAACTCGCCTTGGCACCAGCTCGCCTGGAGAGTGCAGCTCTCCTGGCCAGCATGGGCCCCTCCCATTCACTGTCCCTCGCCCTGTGTCACCAAGGTGTGCACTGACTGCCGGGTTCACTGGCTCCACAGGCAACTCTGGACGCTGGAAGGCCAGAGGCCTCCAGGCAAGGTACCCACTCCTGCCGGCCCACTGAGGCCTCAACTTGGATGAGCAGGAGCTCAGGGCTCATTCTGAAGCTTCCTGGGAATGCCAGGGAACAGGAGAGGCTCTTGCCTACACAGTCTGAGCTGTTCCTTGTGGGGTCCATGTTACTACACCCTACTGCTAATGGCCAGCTGTTGGAACCGAGAGCTGAATGACACAAATCACCAGGGACAGGATTCTGTAGCTGCTTCCGTACCCCAAGATCCTGCCCTCGCGACACCTCTGCCTCATGGGTGACTGGTGTCTTGTGGAGGCCCCTGCAAGGACAGTCCCCGTCTGCTTATGGATCACCCGCTGCTCTGGGGGCAATGCCAGCTGTGACTGGAACATGGCAAGGTGACATGGGGTAGGTCAAGCACAATGGGGAGAGTGAGGCCAGACCCATCGGGCGAGCCCTCCAGGATGAGATAGGGAGAGGGGCTGAGGTCCTGGATGCAGCTGCCCCTCCGATGGGCCGGAAACCAGGAGAGAGCCAGGAGCCGTCATGCTTGCTCCTGCAGGAAGCTGGCACTGCCCCCACCAACACTCAAACTGCACCGGGACACTTCAGAGGCACCAGTGCCAAGCACGGCATCACCTCACGAGCACCACGCAGAGGATCTCACGTGAGCCCAGGCTGGCCATCATCCTGGGTGATGCCCCACTGACTGTCACCCAGCTTCCACCTGTGCGCCCAAGCACTCCTGGCCTGCCTACCCCTGGCCGACGCGGCCTCCTGTGGCTCCTCCCTCCCCCTATGGCTGAGCTTTGGCTGTTGCTCACTCTGCCAACACCTGTGCCCAGAACCAGGTCTGGGCTGACTGCCAGTCCCAACTGTGGCGGCGCTTCTCGTCCCCTCCCTCTAGGTCAGCACAGGCCCCTCCCGGGGGCACCCACGTGCTTCCAGCTGTGTCCTCTTTGAGGCTCCCTGGATGCTGTCACTCTCCGGCTTCTGCCCAGGCAGCCTGGAGGGACTCCCTACACTGGCCCTGCGGCCCCCTCAGTTTCTTCTCCCTCTAGTCTCCAACCAAAAGGACCCACTACTTGTAACAGCCAGTCTGGCCTTGGCCTGTAGCCCCCGCCCACTGTCCGGGGGCACCTGCAGGACACTGCGCTTGGTCGGCTCCGTCCCACTGTGGGCAGGCTTATTCCTCAAAGACTCAGCATGGCTGGGATGTAGCTCAGTGCCAGAGCACCCGCCTTGCGGGCACGAGGCTCTGGGTTGGACAACAGTAATGCAAGAGAACTGAATGTGACATCAGTAAGATAAAAAAATACATGGACCGCTGTGACCTGATGGCTAACTAGGGAAGGGGCTCACAGGCTGAGGCTCTCAGCGTCCTGTTCCACTGCTGCCCTGCAGAGGTCGCCACAGCCCAGGGTTCTGCTGGGCTTACTGGTCCCCTTTAAAACATCTAGCACACCTGGAACACGTGTGTGTGTGTGTGTGTGTGTGTGTGTGTGTGTGTGTGTGTGTG
>PVLD010036837.1:0-10682 GCA_004027595.1 Dinomys branickii
GCGTCTGGGACTTTCCCACGTCTCGCCCCGGCAGCCTGGTCCGCCCTACCACATCTCCCCCGGCATCTCAGAGAAATACGCCCAGTTTAAACTTCCCAGCCGAGGTTCCGGCATTCACGCTCACCAAGTCTGTCTCGAGCTGGTGGTGTTTATTAAGGAGGTTCGCTCCCTTGCTGCTCACCCGGTCGCCATCTTCTCCGGATCTCTTGGCTAAGGCTTTAATGTCCAGGAACAAAGAAATCCTTTAAGTATATATTCTATTAAGTGCACACATTAAATAGAGAATTCTTTGGGCTTAATACACATTAAGCTAACCACTAAAATGTCCTTTAAATACAGGCACACATCTTAAGTGTCTGTGGATGAAGGTTGATATATCTATCTCCAGCGCAAGCAGAAGTACCATCACACGCAAACACTTGTGCAGCTGTGGACTGTAATACTGGGAAAGTATTTCTTCATAAGAGCAAGTAGCACAAAGCACTGGAATTTCTAAACCCTGGGGAAGGGCTGTGCTATCTGAAATGTTGTCTGTTTGAACCTTCCTTTAGTGACGCATCAGCTTCTGTGCTGTTGATCACAGCACAAACCAGTTTTCCTCCATTTCCTGTTGTCGTGCTCTTGCTTTATAGCGAGGCTCAGAGGGTTTTGAGGGGAGGGAACATTTTGGTACAAAGGCAATTTGCAAACAGGAAAAGCAGCTAGCTTGCTGGTTACAGGTTAATAAGGACAGCAGTAAGCAGGGATCAGCTTTCCTTGGGGTCAAAAAGTCATAGGGCAGCTTTAATTTGATTTTTAAAGACAAGGAAAGTTGCTTTTGGTTTCCTGTAAACAAGCAGAGTTCCCAGCTAGACCAGAAACACTACAGAGAGGCTTATGGTCAACCAAGATCCGCCGGTTATGGAGACTGAGTGAGGTTGGTGTTTTATAAATACTTTGTGGACCATAAAATTGTATAGAAATAATATATGATTGCTAGCCAAGGGAATTTTCTAGGCATCTTCTATAAACCTTGTCCTCTTTTTAAGACATTATGTTTTTATTTTAAACCACTCTGATGGAAATCAATCTATAATATAGTGCTTCCTTTCTAATCTTTAAATGAAATACATTAAATAGAACAGAATCTTAGGAACATTGCATCTTAAAATACGATTCAATATTAAACTTTTTTGAAGTTTATTCTGTGTCAGGCATTGTTCTAAATCCTATTTAAAGCTTAAATGACTTAATGTGCAAAAACAAAACCCTGTGAAGTGAGTGTGGTGCCCACTTACGCATTTCACATGTAATGAAATGTAAGGTAAGAGCTTCACTAACTCATGTGATGCCCACAGAACTGGAAACCACATGGACCAAATGCAAAATCCAGCTGAAAACCCCTATGTGTACCTTACAGTGGTGCCCTCAGACCAGTGCAGTGCTGTGCAGGCAAATGGTGAACAGTCAGTGTCCCAGAAAAAGCACACATACATATACACACATGCACACACATATATGCACATACACATACATGCACACATACACACACATGCACATAAACATATGTATTTATCTGTAATATATTTTCCTGATGTTAGTGTTATCTAACATAGAAGTTCAGGCAATTAAATATCTAGAATTCTTTATTATGAATTTCACACAGCTAGTTGGTAATTATAGATTACTTCGGATAATATTTTTGCCAATTTTTTTTCTTTTTTTTGAGGCAGGGTCTCACTATGTAGTTCAGGCTGGCCTTGAACTGGTGGCAATCCTGCTGCCTCAGGCCAAATTCTTATATCACAGGTGACTGTAGAATTTTAGAAGAAAACATAAGGGACTAGTATCATTGTAGCCTGGGGGAAGATGGGCATTTACAGAAAGAATTCTTAGATATGAGATGAAAAGAATGATTCATAGAGGAAAGGACTTTATCAAAATGTAAAAGATTTTGTTTCTCTCATTAAGAAAAGGAAAAGCTAGGCTACGCCATGTGAAGTAAAAGATGTACAAATAATATATTGGACAAAGAACTTGTATCTAGACTATATAAACAGCTCCAAAAGTTCCAAAGTAAGAAAAAATTGAATTAAAAATTGCATATTCACAAAAGGGGATATAGGAATGACATACGAAAAGATGCTCAACACCTTTAACTATTAAAATGAGAATTAATGTTGTCATAAGATACCACTACACACCTACTAGAACGTCTGAAGTATAAAAAATATATACTTGCAGCATCAAGTACAACAGAAATGTAGAGCAACTGGAACTCTTAAGCATTGCTGATGGGAATGCAAAACGGCACAAAAACTTTAGAAAGCAGTTTGGAGCTCCCTTTCATATCTAGGAATGCATTCAGATGACAGCAATCCCATTGGTAGGTGCTTACTCTAAAGAAATGAAAATTTGTCTTCACACAAAAATCTCTGTATTAATATAGTAGCTTCAGTCACAGCTGTCAAGAAGCCCAAGTAACTCAAATGTCCTTTGGCAGATGACAGGCTGCACATCCACGTGATGGGATACTACCGACCAACAGAGAGGAAGTTGCTATTGTGCCTGAAAGAGCCTGGACGTATCTTACAGGCGTTCTGCTGGGTGAGAGAAATCAGTTTCAAAGATTACATATTATATGACTCTGTTTATATGACATGCTCAAAAGAGAAACCTATACAGATGGAGAACACGTTAGCAGCTGCCAGAAATTAGGGATAGTTGGAGGGTCTGAGGGCGGCACTGCAGAAACTTTTCTTTGAATGATAGAACGTGTCTGGATCCTTAGAAAAAAATGTTTCACTGTCTTAATTAGAAAAATAAATTAAATTTTAAAAAATAAAAAATAAAAATCAATGTTGAACAATTTTCTGAGTTTTAGTCTCAGTTGTTTCTAACTAGGTTACTTTGGTTATCTATGATTTTAAGTATCTTTATCAAATGTAATTATTCATTTTTCTTGAGTATCTTCTACCACCTTAGGCAAAAATCACAAGTTACTTAGCTCTAGTACACATGTCTTTCCAAGTAGGGGAGAGTGTGTGCAGGTTCAGTGTCAACCACTTCAAGTCTGCTGAGGGCTCTGTACCATCATTACAACCTCTTTAATGGATCTTACCATCGAATCATCTCTTTCCCTTTCCTATTGACTATAGCTCCAAATTCGTTCATGAGAGCCTCTCTCCCACATGTGAGGCAGCAGGACTCTGAGCCTACAGAAAGAGTGCTCTACTATACAGTTTCCAGATGTAATAGCATCATCCAAGTCTGAGCCATTCACAGACTTTTGTTAGATGTGGTGTCAGTGGCCAGGTCATGTGACTTATGGGACAAGATGTTTGTGGGTGTCTAGCTTAATCCTGTTTTGTAATGGATTCAGAGGTGATAACCCATAATGCTGATGCATGGTTTTCATCTTCATACTAGTGAAGATGCATAGGAAAATATTGTTATTTATATATATTTTGCAAGGTGCGTCCTATATACTTAGCCAGAATAACTCACTTTAAGGCAAAAATTTCCAGTGAGGGATTTACTATAATCACAAGTTCTGGTTTCTTGTCTTTCTTTCATCTCTCTTCAAATGGTTCTAAGGATGTTCCAATTATTGAAACTGAAGTTGATCCTAGCAATTTCAGTGTTGAGAAAAACAAACAAAAACAAGCAAGCAAGGAACTCAGAGAGTTCTAGATGTTAAAATAAAACCTGGTAAGAAATGTAGCTATAACAGTGTAATCATTGATATGATACTTATAATTCCCCAATGAAATAAATACGATGCCACTGAGGTCAGAGACAGAGATTTGTCCCAGACCTAGCCTCATGGTGTGTCCCATAATCTTTACCGGGATGAAATCTACCAGATGGTTCTGCAGGGCAGGGGCAGTGTTAGCTGTCCCAGCTTAAGGCCAGTTTGAAAAGACCTAATGGGTAAATCAAGATTACATCCTTGTCTTACTCTATAAGGGTTGCCTGAAACATCCAGTGCTCACAACTGGGGCTGGGGACTTCTGTCTCCTCTGTCACGTACTCTTCTGGATTTTAAACCTAAAGCTGGTGCAATGCCTCGCTGTTTTTAGTGTTCTCCATCCTGTAGACATTCTAACTGTAAAGTCTCTGACTCCATCAGAATCAGCTGCACATTCTGACAATGAAACTAAAATCAGTTCTGTTACATAAGCAATCTCTTGAATTGATTCTAACCAAGCAAGACTCCTAGAAGCTTTCTTAAAATGCAGAAAAATAAAACCCTTTTTGCATAGCTCAAAACCTAGTTATAGGAAATAAATAATTTACCCACAGCTTTTACCTTTACACTCAATCTCTCATGCTGTTTTTCAGGCAACTGGGGAAGCATCACTGCCAATTTTGTAAGCTCTAAATGGCCTAGTTTGTCTGTCCTCCTATGTCTACCACTGGTTCTCCCAAGTGGCTAGATTGGCCCCTCCTTAGCACTCCAAATATTTCTCCCAAATCTCACAATACATCTTCTCTAAAGCAAGAGGAGAACATTTTGTATGAGTGAAGTTCTCTAATGGCCTTAATACTTGAAGCACTATCATTCAGGGGAAAGTCCAAGTTTATCTAAGAGTGTCACCTAGGCTTCTTACAGATAGGACTGACAGGTTTCTGATCATGTACATCAGATATTATATACGTGTAGTGGTTTGGATCTACCCCTGAGCCACATACCTACCCACCCCAACATTTTTGACTGGGCTAACATCACAAGAAACCTAACTTTTAAGTTATTTCTGCATGGGATCATGCAGCACAGCTATGGCCATGTTTGCTTTTCTTCACATTCCATCGTTCCTCCCAGCCCTCCATTCTTACAGCTTCACCTAAAGAGTCTTTAATGTCACTGTGAAACCAGAAGTATCTTTATCTTTTCCCTGCTAGATGTCTAAGACCTTAGTATACATGAGCATGCATGAGGGGTTTTGTAGGCCTGGGGCTGACTGTGCTGTTGGAGGTCAGTGAGCTGGGCTAGGTGGAACTGACATAAAGACTGGTGTTCCTCATTTTGCATAAGTGTCCAATAATGAGAAACATTAAGATCTGACCTCCTGGGTCGTGTAGACCCACAGCCATCTAAGTGTCCTGAATCTTGAACTTCCGCCAAAAACTTATAAAATGGAGGAGGAGACACAATAAAAGATTGATTTCAGTGTGAGGTTTTCACATACAGTATAGGAAAGAAAGTATTGTAATCATGAAATATTCTGACCACTTCTTGTTTTGATTATTATCTGACTTGGAGGGAGGAGAATTAACCATATAACTGGCCTCAAAGAAAGTGTATAAACCTGGCTTTTGGATCCGGCGCCAAAGACTATCATTCCCAGGTACCACTTCCATTCTGATTCTTTACCATCTGAATGGAGTTTAGGTATTAGTCAGAGTTGAAGATCCTTGAGTATTTAAAACATACATCCAAATATACTGTGCAAGAAATCAGCTACATAGATAACCAAAGCTTTTGGAAGCCTAGTAAAGTATAAAAAACAATCCAGAAATTAGCCACAGCTGAATCCTCTTCCAGCTGTGGGCTGGAAGGACATGGAGTAGATGTGCCTAAGGACTAAAATCACAGGGTATAAGATAGAACCACTATCTTGGGCAGAGATGCTGCCAAAGGTGGAGAGAGAGAAGAGTATCCTCTGGTCTCCCAGAAGTGGATCCCATTGGCCACATCCATCCAGAAGCTAGCCTATGTGAATTCTCAGCCTTCCTCAAAGAACTACTTTGAAGAAAAGCCTCTCTAAGCTGTTCATGATCCTTCCATGTCTCCTTCCACGTGACATTCTATTTTCACATTTTCCTAGTGTTTCTGAAGTCATGATTCACTTTTTTCCTCCCCTATACCATTCATTTCTACTTTCTCTAAAAAGCATATGCTTTGGGTACCTAATGGTATCCAGAAGTTTGCTTGTTTAGGGTGTCTGCCCCTCTTCTCAGAGTGGGAAGCTGGGTTTGAGTCCTTTGGTCATTTCATAAGCCATTTTGCCTAGTGATTTTTAATCCTTTGCTTGATACTATCTAACTTCCTTTAAAAATATGAAATCAACTATTGTGAAATCCTCAACCACCCATAATAATCCTCTTTCTCCAATAATCCTTAATGGAAATTTCTGTGGAAGAATGTCCAGTAAACACACAGCACAGCACAAGAAGGGCTTTCTGATTCTATCCATTGGAGCTCAGCCAGAGCACAAAGACCAGCAGAAGGAATTTAATAAAGGCAACTAGTTACATTGGTGTTAGAACAACTGAGAAAAACTATAGTACATTAAGTCAAGAGCTTGAAGCTGCTACTCCTTCTAGAAGGACAACAAAGATAAAGGGACTATTTGGAGTATTCAGAACACAAGAATCAGCATCACCTGCAGGAGCCAGCTGATAGAAACTTTTTGTTGGGAGCAAGAATTGAAATGTGGTCACAGCTACCACCACAGGCCTGACCCAAAGTAGAGAAAAAAAGGGATGCATACTCTGGCTGCTTCCTTCCATTCATTTTTCCAGTGCTTTGGTGCTCTTCACTGATTAACCAAGAAGCTAGTTAGCAAGAGAGTTTAAGAAGTGAAGCTCACAGAAGGACAAGGGAAGAATACCTGAGCAAGCACACAAATAACCCAGCATGCTGGCAACACTGAAATATATTTTTGGGTAGCTCTGAGATCTGTATGGCTGGCCTCCTTATTGCTCCTGAAGGGTTCATCCTTAATACAACAGCTTCCTCCTGGTAGTGGTTTAAAACATGCAGAAGTACAAGGTCATGGGCTGGGTCTCAAGCATTGATCTACTTTCTCACTCAACACGGTGCCACACTGTACTAATCTGTTGTGAACTCTACCCTCCAACTCCTCCCCCTGGCATGCCATTCCCCACCCAGTTATAGCCGTGTATTTATGGCCATAATATCTGGGAGGGTGAATTGGTACAAGTTCTGATTACTAACAGAGAACACATTCAATTGATACAAAGAATGTGCAAATTATGGATGTACTTTTTGCTTTCCATTACTTGCATATGTGGTTGACCCCTTTTGCTTCTTGCCTCTTTTCTGCATGATGCCTTAATCTTTTCCTTTATTTACCTGAAATTTTTTATGCTTCCTAGCTAGTTCTAAATGACATGTGAAGGACAGATATGGCTACAGAAGGGAATTATACTTGGTGTGCAAATGTATTAAATGTGTAGGAATTATTCATACACTTGCTAGGCCCAGGATTCATACCTATGTGTATCTCCCACTCTGAGTATATGAACTCTTCCTTCAGTATGGTGCAACTTCCCCAGATTAGCTCTGCTTCATATTCTGGAGGGATCACTTAATTATGCTTATTTTACATCTGCACATAATCTTAACAGCGTTTTCTTTCTTGTAGTTGGACTGTGATATTCCCTGGGGCCCCCAAGCTTTGGTATAGAGCACTGAAGTTGGCGGGCTGTAAGATGAAAGCACTCCTGTGGAGCTCAGGACTTGCCTGACAAGGGAGAGAGGGGCAACGGTGGTAGGTGCTAGTGTCCCCAAACCGACTGTCCAATTTGGGCCAGCAGCTGCCACCTCACACCAGCCCAGTCACTGCTTTTGGAAAGCTGAAAGACCAGGGTACAGCTCTTGCATTGGGTTCTCAGCCTAGGATGGCTCTTTAGAGAACTGTGAAGACCATCTACATATTTCCATTTCTCTTGCTTTCAGTCTTATCCACGCCACTAGAGGAGCACAGTGGCTTTCTCCGTTATGCTGTAGGTTAGTTTGGCATTCTTGTGTGAATGGAGCCCTACAATTTATACTCTGGACAGTTTTGTCACTTGAATCTTTTGCTTAACCTTATATCTGTGGAATTCACCACATAGTTACATGCAGCAATGTTCATTTCTTCATTCTTTTCCCTGAGTGTTATTTTTTTTCACTGTTCAAGGTTTAGTTAATGTTGTAGTTAGTATGACATTAAGTTGGTGGCACTGTTCACAGGTAGGTCTTTCCTTTTTACATCATACGGCAGTGTACACTACTGGTACATACAGTATGCAAAATAAAATCCTTAAAAATGGTTATGCAGAAGACATGCCCAGGATGTGACCAGTGTGTGCTACACCAAATATTCTTTCACAGTTTTTGCTGTTAGAATGGGTTTCTATTTCTTGCAATTAAAGCAAATCATGGCTAAAGAAAGTGACGCATGAAAGTGTCCTTCTCAGAGAAACCACAGGCATGGAATAAGAAGTCCCTAAGGAGGCCTTTTCTGTCCTTCCTTCATCAGCTGGGACATTCTTTTCATATTCAAAGAACTTCCAAGCAGCACTGAGCTTTGTTGAGTGGATTCAGAACTCCATATGGCAACTGTCTCAGGTCCTGGCAGCAGGCCAAAGGATGACAGTTCTTATCTCCTTTCCTGTTCTTTTGCCCAACCTCAGGGAATATTTCCTTACCCTGTGATTGCTCATCTCTGCAAATGTTACTTACACTGTACAATCTCCTATCAGCCGAATGCCATGTGGCATTAACCCTTTCCATGCTGCTGTGCTGAACTGCAACATCCATTTTGTTGTCATACTCAATAGTGGCCATAATGCCTACAACAGACTATATTATTATATTAGCTTGTGTTTTCCATATAATATCAGCAAACCATTTGTGACAGCTTTGGCTATGATTTTAGGTATGGTAGCCACTTTGAGTATCAAGATCTCTGTTATCTTTTTGTTTTTTCATAATGAGTTGGGAAATTTACAGTGGGACTAAGGAAAGCCACCATGATATTTTTTGTGTCTTTTTTTGAGACTAGTTCTTGCTATGCAGTTTAGGGTTACCTTGAGCTCACTTTGTAGCCCAGGCTGGTCTCAAACTCACAACGATCCTCAGCCTTTCAGTGCTGGGATTATAGGCATGCACTACCATGCCCTGCAAGCCACCATGATTTGAATAAGGTTCTCATTCAGCATTGACTTTCAGAGATATAATTCTGTGTGGATGGTATACACATTTGTTGTGTAATTATGTCTTGTTTTTCTCATTGGTAATAGCACCTTGAAGACTACAAGGAGATTCAGAAGGGAAATTTTATAATTAAAAATGACACCAAGGAATTTACTGAGAGTAAATCTGAGGGATGGATTGTTGTTATCAAAGCCAGTAGGAACTAACGTCTGATAATACCATGACATGTTTCTTATTAATATACTATAGAAACATCATTTTAAAGGCCTGCTTTTTTATTTTGTTAGCTGAATCTCCTTTGTCTAGCTCCTAAAGCGATGCCTTGTAATCTTACTGAATTTGTTTAAAGTTTTATTAGTACATGTTTGCAAAACATAACAATCCCATTCATCGTGGGGAGTTAATACATGTACAGACCACATCTTCATTCTTTTTACTTCCCCTCCCTTCCCCGTCCCTCTATCTCTTGGTCCCCTTCCCATTTACAGAGAATCTGTTCCCTTGTTTCCTTTTATCTGTCTTCTTTTACTCTCTGAATTACTTATACTTTGGGTTTGCCATATGAGAGAAGCCATGCCACACTGGGGAAAGTGAGACTATTGACTGTTGACTCCTGAAGAAGGCAAATGCCTGCCTCAATGACAGACTGTGCCACAGTTAAGAAATGTATGAAATATAGTACCTCAGACACAGTACACCCACTCTCTTTCATACTGCAACAAATTTCTATCCTACAGACACAGCCTTTTTTGATATATTCTACTTTGTTTCTATAAAAAGTAACAGATACTGTAATTTTAGTGCACTTATAAATGTAGGCTAGAAACATATATAATTGTATGCAGGACCCTGGACCTTCTTGTTAGGGTACTATATGAACTTCCAGGGTGGGCAGTGAGGGTATTTCTGCTGGTCATTCCTAGTGTGGGTGACAAACAGCAACTTACTTCATATAATACTAATGACTGTGCACCACTTAATTATTTCCCACTAAACACAACTCTCCCCAATTCTACTTCCCCTTTTGAACCCAAAATATTTATGGCCACTTCACAGTACCAAACACAAAGGGAAGTGGGATGGAGCCGAAGTCAGAGTGAGAAGAAACAGTTGTTTTAACTGATGGTGATGAATATTTCTTTCTTCTGAAAAATTTGTAAAATCAGTAGACTAAATGAACCATTTCTGAGGTGTAACAAATCCTAGGACTTCGGAGGGCTTGTGGGAGCTGAAACCAGGTTATTTGAACTTCCTGGCAATCTTTTTTATTATTGTGGCTCATGCCACACTCACTGTCTGCATTTTCATCCAGAAAATTGAAGTTTCGAGTTGCTGAGGCAGTCACAGGCTTCAGGTGGGGCGGTGCCCCATGTCTTACTAGGGCAGGTAGACCTGACCAAATGTGCCTCCGCATTTAGAGATTTGAAAACTTGATCCTTTGAGGCCATGGATGGAGTCTGGGACCTCATGGCCAGCGTGGGAAGCTTGATCACCTAGCTCGATCGACGAGTCAGAGGTTCTGTTTGACTCCTGCGCCTCTAACTCCTTGAGTTCATTTTTTTTTTTTAATTTTATTTTAAAGACAAAAGAATGGAGACATATGAACCAGAAAAGCCATAAACAATACAGAAAATACAAAGTTATACAGAATATAGTAGGGAATTAGAACTGGATGTTGTATTACATAGTTATCTTCACATTAGTTAACACAAAAACATTAAAGGAAATACCAAATTATAGATAAGATAGTAGG
>PVLD010036838.1:0-10678 GCA_004027595.1 Dinomys branickii
CCATACATCTACAATTCGAAGATATCAATGGATAAAGCAACAACTACTGTTGAGACCATATCACCTTGTCTATAGATTAGTTGTGATTGTACTATTTTCTATGATAATGGGTGTCTGTTTGTCAATATGTTTTTGTACTTTTATGTATCTAAAATTAAAAAAAAAAAGAGAATAAGAAAATAATAATTCAAAAGAACATTAGAGACAATACATAGTGGCACGAAGCAGGACTGTAGGAATTCACCATTGGTTGTTATACTGCAAGTTGTTGTTGTCACATAAATTGCTCAGATTACCAGATACAAGCATGCAAAATTGGTCAAAATAGTGGAGAAAAAGAACCTTTTAAACTGTTCCCAACAAACCATCAAACACCAATAGCACAGTTATATTATATATGTAATTATATATATATATATAATTTGCCTTAGTGCTTTTCTTTGTTCCCTCATCCCAGTTGCTCCCTCCTTTGAGCAATTTCTTTCCCTTTCTTATTCTCTATTGTACATTTTGGGTTGTATTTACTCTTTCATGTTCTTACACCAGGGAGACAACGTGATAATTACACATGTGAGTCCGATTTATTTCACTTATGAGTATGGTCTCTAGTTGCATCCATTTACCTATACAAGCCTTGGGAGTATCTTTTTTATAGTTGAGTAATACTCCATTGTATAGAAATACCACATCTTTTTTATTCATTCCTCAGTTGATGGGTATTTGGGTTGTTTCCAAGATTTAGCTATGACAAATTGCGCTGCTATAAACATGGGTGCACATGGTATGATGTTTTAAATTCTTCTGGAAAAATACCCAGAAGGGGAATAGCTGGGTTAAGTGGGACTTCCAATTCTAGTTTTGTGAGGACTCTCCAGACTGATTTCCACAGTGTTTTCACCAATCCATACTGCCACAAGCAGTGGAGAAGTGTTCCTTTTTTCCCACAGCTTCTCCAGCATTTGTCATTGGTTGATTTCTTAATGATAGCCATTCTTTGTGGGCAGAGATGAAATCTCAGTGTTGTTTTAATTTGCATTTCTCAAATGACTAATGATGTTGAACATTTTTTCATATATTTGTTCGCCATTAGTATTTCTTCATCTGAGAAGTGTGTGTTTATCTCAGATGCCCATTTTTGGAGTGGGCCTTTGAATTTTGGGGGCCTGATTGTTTTTAATTCTTTATATGTTCTAGGAGTCCTTTGTCTGAGGGACAGTTGGATATAATCTTTTCCGAATTCGTGGGTTTTCTCTTCACTCTGTTGGTGATTTCTTTTGATGTGCAGAAACTTTTCAATAAGGTGAGATTCCAGTTGTTGATTCTTTGAAGTATTTCCCGTGCAGTTTGGTTTTTCTTCATAAACTCTCTGCCTACCCCTATGTCTTCAAGAGTTTTGCCTACTTTCTCTTCCAATAGATTTAGTGCTTGTTTTGATATTTAGATCTGTGATCCATTTCGACTTTAGTGCATAGTGATAGACATGGGTCTAGTTTTAGTCTTTGGCATGTAGCAAGCCAGTTTTTCCAGCACCATTTGTTAAAGAGGCTACCTTTCTTCCAGTGAACATGTTTGGCCCCTTTGTCAAAAATAAGTTGGCTGAGTCCATTTGCAGCTGTGTCTACATCTTCTAACCTGTTCCATTGATCTTCAGGTGTTTTTCTGTCAGTACCATGCTGATTTTATCACACTAGCTTAATAGTATAATTTTAAGTCAGGGATTGTGATGCCTCCTACCTTTCCTTTGTTTCCCAGAATTGCTTTTGCTATTCTAGGCCTCTTCTGGTTCCAGATGAATTTTAGACATGTTTTCTCTAGATCTGTGAGGTATACTAGTGGAATTTTAATGGGGATTGCATTGAATCTGTACAACAATTTTGGGAGTACGGCCATTTTCACAATGTTGGTTCTTCCTATCCATGAGCAAGAAATATCTTTCAATTTTCTGAAATCCTCTTTGATCTCTTTTTTCAGAGTACTGTAATTTTCACTGTATGTCTTTTACTTCTTTTGTTAGATTGTCATCAGCAGATGTTAATTTCACTTCTTTTCCTAACCTTATTCCTCTTGTCTAATTGCTCTGTATAATATATCCAGAACTATGTTGAATAGAAGTGGTGACAGTGAACATCCTTGTCTTGTGTTCCTGGCTTTAAAGAGAAAGCTTTCAGTTTTTGACCATTTAGAATGACACTAGCTGTTGGTTTGTCATAGATGGCTTTTATCAGATGAGGTAAAGTCCATCTATGCCAATTTTCTGTAGGGTTTTTATCGTGAATAAATTTTGGACTTTATCAAAAGCTTTTTCTGCATCAATTGAGATGACCATGTGGCTTTTGTCTTTGGTTCTATTGATATACTGTATTACATTAATTGATTTGCATATATTGAACCAACTCTGCATTCCTGGAATGAATCCCACTTGGTCATGGTGTTTAATCTTTTTAATGATTTGCTGCATTCTGTTTGCTAGTATTTTATTGAAAATTTTTGCATCTGTGTTCATTAGGGAGATTGGCCTGTAGTTCTCTTTCTTGGTTCTCTTAATACTTGCCTCCAGGAATGAGCTGGGGAGAATTCCTTCCTTTTCAATTTCCTTGAAGAGTTTGAGAAGTACTGACATTAGATCTTCTCTAAATTTCTTGTAGAATTCAGCTGTAAATCCATCAGGACCTGGGCTTTTCTTCATTGGCAAGGTTTTTATTACATTTTCAATTTCACTTGCTGATATAGGGCTATTCAGGATTTTTATATCTTCTTCATTCAGCTTTGGTAGTTCATACATATCAAAAAATCTGTCAATTTCCTCTGTGTTTTCCATCCTGTGAGAGTAAAGATTTTCAAAGCAGGATCTGTAGTGATTTCATCTCTTTCATTCCTAATTGCATGTATTTCAGTTCTTTCCTCTGTTTAATAAGGTTGGCTAGGGGTTTATTGATTTTATTTTTTCAAAGAACCAACTCTTTGACTCATTAATTCTTTGTATTGTTTGTTTAATCTTCACTGCATTAATTTCTGTCCTGACATTTATAATTTCATGCCTTCTCTGGGCTTTTGATTTAATTTCTTCTTTTTCTAGAAACTTGAAGTGCAGCATAAGATTGTTGATTTGTGCTCGTTCTGTTTTTCTGAGGTAGGAATTCACTACTATAAATTTCCCTCTGGGAATGCTTTCATTGCATCCCACAGGTTCCTGTAAGTTGTGTCTACAATTTCATTTGACTGTACATAGTGTTTAATTTCTTCATTTCATCTGCGACCCAGTGATTGTTCAGAAGGGTGCTGTTTAATTTCCATGTGTTTATGGAGTTCTTGCAAATTCCTTTGCCATTAATTTCCAATTTCAGTGCACTATGGTATACATGAGATAATTTCAACTCCTCTGCATTTCCTTAAGCATGTTCTATGTGCTGGCATATGGTCTATTTTAGAGAATGTCCCATGTGCAGCTGAGAAGAATGTGTATTCTGATGCTGTTGGGTGGAACACTCTGTACACGTCTACTAAGTCCATTTGCTTACATGTTTGATTTAGTTCTGTTATTTCTTTGCTAATTTTTTGTCTAATTGATCTATCTCCTTGTGATAATGGGGTATTGAAGTCTCCTGTTACAATTGTGTTGGTGCTTATTTCATTTTTCATGTCTGCTAAAATTTGTCTTATATACTTGGGTACTCCTGTGTTTGATGCACAAATGTTTGAATGTTAGCTCTTCCTCTTGAAGTTTTCTGCTCACAAGTATGTAGTGACCTTCTTTCTCTTTTAATTGTTCTTAGTTTGAAGTTCCCATTGTCTGCAAACAGAGTATTGACATCCACTTTTTTCTGGGTACCTAAATGGAGGTACCTTGCATGGAGTATTGTTTTTTATTCTTTAATTTTCAGTCTATGAGTTTCCTTTTGAGTTAAATGTGTTTCCTGTATACAGTATATTGTTGGACTTTGTTTCTTGGGCCAATCTGCCAGCCTACTTCTTTTGGTCAGTGAATTGAGTCCCATTTACATTGACGGTTATAAGTCATATGTATTGGCTTATCTTTGTCATGTTGTTTTCCTACTGGTGGTTTCTCTTGTTTCCCTCTGTTTAACTGCTTGCTCTGGTTAGTGTTTCCTTTCTGTTGTTGTTCTTAAAGTTGAGATCTTTTTTGTCCCTTTCTAGTATATCTTTTAGAACTCTTTGTAGGGTTGGTTTGGCACTCATGAAGTTCTTGAGTTGATCTTTATAGTGGGAATATTTTATTTCTCCATTAATTTTGAAGGGTAGTTGTGCAGGATTATCAATCTGGGTTGGAAGTTGTTTTCTTTCATGACCTGCAATGTTTCACTCCAAGCTCTTCTTGATGGATTATGCTGAGAAATCTGCTGTGATTCTGATGGGATTTCCTTTATAGGTGATCTGTTTCTTTTCTCTCATAGCTTTTAATAATCTGTTCTTTTGTTGAATTTCTGGGATCTTGATCACTGTATATCTGGGTGTAGATTTACTTTGGTTATGGCTAGTTGGGAGTTCTATATGCTTCACTTATTTAGATGTCCAATTCTTTTTCCATGCTTGGGAAATTTTCTGCTAGTACTTCCGCAAATAGTTTTTTTATATCATTTGTGCTGACACCTGCTGATTCATTGATGCCTATCAATCTTACATTGGTTTTCTTTGCTTTGTCTTACAGTTGTTGAACTGTTATTTCTTGGTTTCTTGTTATTTTTAAAAGATTCTTCCTTTCATGTTCATTCACAGCAATGTGGTCTTCAAGGTCTGAAAGTCTATCTTCAACTTCGTTCAAGCAGTTTTGTCAGATTTCAATGGAAATTTTAATTTCCTGGATATCTGTTTGAATCTGCTTTATGCATTCCTGTTGTTTCCTATACTGTTCATTCAAGGTGTCCATTAGTTTACTATGCTCCTCTATTTTTTTCCATCTTCTTTAGATATGCTAAGCAATTTTTTCACTATTGTTGTCGTTTCTTTTCTTTACCTCAGACATTATTTCAGATCTGATGTCCTCTGTGGCCTGATGGAGCTGTTTCTTTACTTGTGCTGCTATCATTTCAGAAATTCCAGGTATGTGACTTCCAAGCTGGTCTGTGTCCATATCTCCTGGACTTACTCTGGGAGGGGTACAGGTCTGAGATTGCATTTTGCTCCTTCCTTTTGTCATTTTCAGAGATTCAGAGGTTCCCTGGAGCTCAGCCTAACTCCCAGGGTGATGTCATAGTAGCGGGGCAAGGACCTAAAGGTCCCTCCTGCTCAGTGTGACATCATCAATGGTGTGTGTGTGTGCGGACAGGGTGTGAGCCCCAAGGCTCACAGTTTTCTCTGGCTCAGCTTGGTTCCTACTCAGGGGTTCCCCAAGCCATCCAGGTTTCAGCCCTGTTTCCACTGGGGTATAGTAGTGGGTGGGTGGTGGTCACCGTGTCTCCATACACTGCCACTACCCTGCCCAGTTCTCACACCAGAAAAAGGGTAGGTATGCAGTCACTGAGTCCCCTGAAGCTGAGTTTCAGCTTAGCACCCCTGAGGGTGCGGGGTGGGGGCAGGGAGGAACACCCAAGGCCCTTGAGGTTGTCTGGGACTCCCCTTGGCTCCCAAGCTGGTGAGGCAGAGGTAGGACTGGCTCACCAGAATTCCTGAAGCTGTCCGAGGTGTAGCCCTGCTCCAATGGGGGAAGAAGGAGGGGGCACAGGGAGTGGACTCCAGGCCCCTAGAGCTGTCCAGGTCTCTGCCTGGTCCCAAGCTCATGTATGGGGGGCGGCAGCAGCTCACAGGAGTTCCCTCTGCTGTCCAAGGCACATCTCTGCTTCAGCGGGCACAGGGGGGAGGAGGTGAGGGGCGAGGAGTGGACCCCAGGCCTCTAGAGCTGTCCGAGCCTCTGCCTGGTCCCAAGCTGGTGTGTGGGGGTGGCAGCAGCTCACCGGAGTTCCAGCTGCTGTCCGAGGCGCAGCTCTGCTCCTTCGAGCTTTTATTTTTTATTAGCACATGTTTCATTTCATAATGATTGTATTCATCGTGGGGACTTGGAACATGTATATACCACATCTCAAAAGTAAGTGGGAGAAGCCCAGAGAAACAGATTAAAACAAACACCTTTTTCTCTGAAATATGCATTAAATAGAACTCTGACAAGCATAGAAAATAAGATTATGAAGAAAGGAAACAGGAAAAAAAAATTTTTAAAGAATCATAACTACATGCATACTAATAAGCTTGAAGAGCTTAAATAAAAAATATTAAGGAACTGAATAAATATTAAAGAAAGTGGGTAACAAATCCCAGGCTGACAGTTTTACAGGTGAATGTCTATTCATATTCTCAAGAACATTTCCATATTTATATGAAAATAGTAAAAGAAGCCCAGTTCATTTTATGGGGTTTGCATGAAACTGATTTATAAAGCAACTGTCCTGTATCTTCAGAGATACATATTACAAGAGTGTATACATGTGTTCAAAGTCATCGAACTACACTCTTCTAGATTGTGTATCTATTTCCTTAAAGCATACATACATATATATACCTGTATGTGTTTGTGTATGTGTGTGTAATATATATGTGCATGTAATATATATATACACAACTTAATACATTTCATATATATAAAATGTATTAAATGTATTAATGTATTAAATCAGATAGATGTATAATCATGATTAACTTTATCACACAAATGCAAACAAGGGCCAACATTTTCTAAAATATTTACCAATATAAATCACCACACAATCTCAAACAGAGAAACCTCAAGATTCTTTCAACCAACAAAAACTTTCATAACTTCCGTATCATTTATGATTTCATAAAACAAACAAACAAACAAAACCAAAACAAAAAAATCTTCTTACCAACCAGGAACATCAACACAATTCCTTTACTTGGTGATGGTTACACAGCCTAAGACTGTAGCAAACATTACACAGGTGAAACTTTGGATGACTCTTCTTTTAAAGCGAGAACAAAATAGTACTGAAGGTCATTATCAATATAAGGAAAAAAATACATACATATGAAGCATAAGAGATAAAGCTATCATTTTTGGAAGATAATTATTTCCCTTAGAGAAATTTATAGAATTAGCAAACTATTCCCAAGACACCAGAAGCAAGACTGCTAGATACAAAACCAAACTATGAAAGTCAAAAGCATCCTTAGCTAGCAATAATAAACAAGAAAATAATAAATCTATTAGCTACAAAAATTTTAAAGTATTCAAGAATACCAAAAGTCAGTAAGAACTCTATAGGAAGAATGGAATAAATGGAGAGATAATGTTGCATATGCTTAAAGGGGACAATCTAACCTTATAAAGATATTGGTACTTCCCAAATTAATCTATAAATTCTATGCACCCAAAAGAAAAAGTATATTTGAATCTTCTGAGGGAAAAGACATAAATAAACCATTGTAAGAATAATTGCCGCATGCTAACAAAGACATGAAGAGATGTTCAAATTTTATTGAGAGAATAAAGATTCATAAATAAAATGACTTTTGAGAGGCGATCGGCGCTACGCGCGGACCACGGCTCAGCGGAAGCCCGCGTACCATCGAGTGCAATCACGGCAGGATGGACCCTCCCATCTCCCGCACCCAAACAGCTCGCAGACAGCTTCGACCAGGAATTTTTGGAGGCGGCGGAGCAGAGCAAACTCGGAACACGCGCTCCTCCGGCGGACTGCACTAATCCGCACAACGGACCGGGATCCTGCTCAGAGCCTCGCCTCTGCAGCCGGCACCATCCTCGGCTGGAAAGCAGGCACTGTGGCAGCTGCGATCAGCGGCTCCTGCGAGAACACTGACGAGGCGGAGAAGCGCCAGGGAACCCCAGGATCTCCTGCCGGCACAGATCTTGGAACGGGTGAGCCGAGTGAGCACCACAACAGGATTTCTGAGTGGGGAAGAAGCTCAACCCAAGGAGATACATCTGAGCGGCATTCCTGCCTGCATGATCCCAGGGTGAGTTGATTGGGCGCCCTGACCGGTTTTTTTAAGTCGGGGAGAAACTCCGCCCAGTGAGGGACATCCGAGCAGCACTTCTGACTGCACTGTCCCTGGGACGGAAGAGTTGGCTGGGCGCCCGGACGGGATTTTTGAGGGGGGAGGAGCTCCACCCAGGGAGGAACACCTGAGCAGCCCCCTGCCTGCAAGGTCCCTGGGGCGGCGAGCTGTTTATGCGCCCCAGCCAGGTCTCGGGGTGGGGAATAGCAAGGTCCACAAAGCAGCATCTGAGCAGCCTTTTAAGCAGATGTCTCAGCAGAAAGCTTAAGGGACATTCTCCCAAAGAAAAGGAGCCATTGGAGCACCCTCTGCAGCAGACCTTTGCCTGCTGAACGGCCTGGGGAATTTATAGTTCAACATTTTGAATCGGATACCCAAAAATGGGAAAACAGAGGAAAAAAAACGCAATCTCAGAACTCAACCCCACCCAGAACAAGTTCTGAATGTGAGGATACAGGGGAAACAGGAAGCCACATACCTGCAAGTGATGAAACAATTGCATCCGAAATGAAACAACTCCAACAGGCCATAAAAGAGCTTAAAGCAGAAATAAGCCACATACCTGCAATGATCTCTCACACAAAAAACGAACTGAAAACAATAATGGAAGAAATGTTCCATACACATAGAGAAGAAATAGATAAAAGATTAGAAGAAAATAGGAAACAAATGGAAACATTACAAGAGCAATTTAGGAATGAATTACCAAGAATAAAACAGGTCCAAAGAGAATGCCAGGATTTGAAAACTTACACTGAAAGCTTGCAAAACCGCTTAAATGAAATCAAAGATAGAATTTCAGACCTTGAAGACAGCATGGCAGCTTATGAGCGAGAATGGATCTCATAAAATCATCAAAGACACAAGAAAAATTAATCCAACAGCTTGAAGATGAGGCAAAACGTAATAATATTCGAGTAATAGGAGTGAGTGAAACAGCAGGAGGCCACAGAAACGATATAAAAAGAATATTTGCTGAAATGATAGCAGAAAATTTCCCAAACAAGGTAAAAGATACTGAAGTTCAGTTAATCGAGGCATATAGACCCCCAACGATCCATAACCCAAAGAAAAACACACACAGACATATAATAGTCAAGATCCCAGATATCCAGCAAAAGAACACAATATTAAAAGCTGCTAGAGAAATGAAACAGATCACCTATAAAGGAAAGCCCATCAGAATCACAGCAGACTTCTCAAGGGAAACCATGAAATCAAGAAGAGCTTGGAGCGAGATACTACAAATTCTAAGACAAAACAACTTCCAACCCAGACTGATGTATCCGGCAAAACTATCCCTCAAATTCAATGCAGAAATAAAATATTTTCACGACAAAGAACAACTGAAGAACTTCATGAGTGCCAAACCAGCATTGCAAACAGCACTAAAAGATATTCTAGACAGAGAAAAAAAGAGACCACAATCCCAAGAACAATAGAAATAACTCCCTAAACAGAACAAGCAAGTAAAAAGTCAACAAAAGAAGGAAAACAAGTAAATAACATGACTAGAATAAGCCAACATATAACCATGATAACCATTAATGTAAATGGCCTCAATTCAAAAGTCAAAAGGAAAAGAGTGGAAGAGTGGATTAAGGAACACAATACAATGATATGCTGTATACAGGAAACACATTTTACTCAAAAGGAAATCCAGATTGAAAGTTAAAGGTTGGAAAACAATTCTCCATGGAACAGGTCCCCAGTAAAAAGCAGGGGTAGCTATTATGTTTGCAAACAATGTAAACTTCAAACCAAAAACAATCCAAAGAGATAAAGAAGGCCACTACATACTAGTTAGGGGAAAGCTGCAAGAGGAAGAGGAACAATCCTAAACATTTATCCACCAAATAATGGTGCACCTAACTTTACAAGTCAAATCTTAACAGACATAAAAAATCAAATAACTAACAACACTATTGTAATAGGGGGCCTAAACATCCCTCTGATGCAAAGAGACAGGTCAACTGGACAGAAACTCAGCAAAGAAATAACAGACCTGAACCAAAAGTGTGAACAAATGGACTTAGTAGATGTATACAGAGTGTTCCACCCCACAACATCAGAATACACATTTTTCTCAGCTGCACATGGGTCTTTCTCCAAAATAGACCACATTCTAGCTCATAGAGCTTATCTACCTAAATGCAAAAGAATTGAAATTATCCCATGCATATTATCTGACCACAGTGCAATGAAATTGGAAATTAATGACAAAGAGAACTCCAAAAACCACATAAACACTTGGAAATTAGACAACAACCACCTGAATAACCAATGGGTCACACAAAATGCAAGTACAACCTATCGGAATCTGTGGGATGCAATGAAAGCAGTCCTCAGAGGGAAATTTAGAGCAATGAACTCATATACAAAGAAAATAGAGAGCAAATAAACAACCTAATGATACACCTCAAACTCAGAAAAAGAGCAACAAGCCAAACCAAGAGCCCAAAGAAGGGAGGAGATTATAAAACTCAGGGAAGAAATTAATGCAATTGAGATGAAGAAAACTCTACAAAAAATTAGTGAATCAAAGAGTTGGTTCTTCAAAAGAATAAATAAAATTGATAAACCCCTAGCCAACCTTATCAAAAAAAGAAGGGAAAGATCTCAAATTCATGCAATAAGGAATGAAAAAGAGGAAGTCACTACAGATCCAAAAGAAATACAAAAGATCATT
>PVLD010036839.1:0-10677 GCA_004027595.1 Dinomys branickii
TTTCACAGGTACGTGTGGAACAGCGTTCAACCTTCCAGGGAATATGACCTTGTCTCCCTGTTCACTGCCCTTCTTTCCTCTATTCCTTTTGTCTCTTCTTTCTCTTTCTCTTCTCTCATAACCCTATTCTGTTTTCCTTCCCTCTTCATTCTGAGCCTCTCTATTTTTTACTTTTTCTCATTTTTCTCCTTCTTCCTTTCTACTCCTCCCTGTCTTTTAGATTAATCCTCTCTTTGCTGTATTTTATCTTTTGATCTGTATTCGTGTCTCTCTACCTGTACATTCTCTAACATGTCCAAAAGTGCTGTTTTTCCATAGGTGTTTCCTTAGACGCCAAACTTTGCTATGCTATACTATTTTCTAATTTTTATTAAGGGAAATGGATTACTGTAATGGACAGATCACTAGCAATAGTTGTATTCTGATGTGTGTGTGCATTCACAACCACACTCACCTGTATGTGAGCATATGAGATTGAGTTACCTTACATTTCCAGATTTAATTAGTTGGAGTTTTTCTCTTTCCCAATAATCAATGTATAGTACTGACAGGTTCCACTAGCATGCTGAGTAGGATAGTAAATCAGGATGCTCATAACGTTGTATGTCTGACCCAAGTGCCAAAGGCAGACGTGCTTTATAGCTAAATGAACAAAGCAAAGGATATTACAGAGATACCTTCTCTCTTAGAAGCTAACTGCCCTGAGACTGCATGGCTCAGGCCTTAAAAGTGGACATAAGAAGTCATAAAACCTTAGAGCTGGAGGGAATCTTAACTATTAATCTAGTTCACCTCCTTATTTTACAGATGAGAAAACTGAAGCTGGACATAGGAAGGGACTTGCCCAAAGCCACTCTGAATTAGTAGTAGAATCAAGACTGGAATACAGGTTTTGTCACTTAGATCAGTATTTTCTCCCCTGCACCACATTGAGTCATGGGGCTTTTTCCTAGGACTCTTATTAACAATTACAGAAAGCCATTCCCTTCTAACTACTTTTCAGGAACCATGCCAAGTTATTGTGGTGGTCTTTCTGCAGTGCATGGTGGGTAGCTAATTAACTATCAGGTGTTGAGGCTGCCCCCAGTGGATATCACCTTTGGCTCAGTCACCTTGTAGAAGCTCAAGTATGGAAAAGAAGCCCTACCCAAGCTGTATCTTCGCCATTGTATCTACTCTTTGCTGCACACACTGTGCTTGCTCCTGGCTTTGCCTGCAATGGCAGCTGCCTGAGAACCTAGATTTCAGCAACAGTGAAAAACTGAGATGAAAGATGTATAACATAGAGAAGTGACTTCTCTCTTTAAAAATACAGATAGCCTATGCTGCAAACCCCTTTCAATGGGAAAAGGCTGCATTTATGATGGTAGGCTCCTAAAGACTGCTGCTAAAAGGCACGAGAATTATATAGTTTTCCTCTGTAAGTGAATCCTAAATTCACCAAGGAATTCAGAGATTGAGGGCACTTGCTTGAAATCAAGGTGCTCCAACTTAGTTTAAGACTTCCAGACTTTATATATCATCTCTTTTAAAATGTGCATCGATGTGAGTTGCAGGGTGGAGAGTTGAGAAAAAGTGTACAGCCATACACAAGGGGAAGAAGGAGGGACATCCATGCCCCTTTGTTGGATATATTCTACGTAAATATGTGCCACTTAATCTTTGTTGGTTCTGAATCTTCCTGAAGTGTATTGACATTTGGCTTGCACACAGTCCCACATCTTCATTTACATTTCCTCTTCTAAAATTGCTTTGCTCTATTTTTGTATATATAAATATGTTATGATGATTATTAGTAATGTTAATGATATTGTTGCAAATGGTGCCATATATAAAGTTAGGCTTCTTAGAACATTTATAAATCCAAACCAATACCTGTAACCTCTTATGTTGCTTTTAGATTCTTCAATTTTAAGTATCTTGTTTTTACCTTACAAGTCTGCCTGATTATACCTTACATCTATCTTTCCCTAAAAGTTGTGCTCAGTTCTCTGAGTCAAGCTGGATGGTGATGAGTAGCAACATACACTTTCCTCTGCTTCTGCCTGAAATTTACTTAGAACTCAGATATCTAAGGATTCTCTGACACTAGTGCATTGTTCTGGAGTTAAAGTTATTATATGGATGTTTGCTTATTAGTTTCAGGGCCCAAAATAAGTCCCTCTTTCTTGATAACTCCTTGATATTCCAATCTTGCAGTCCTTACTCAGGCAAATTGTGCACTGCCAGAGGGGTCCTGGGCTCTGCCACACACAGGGAGGAGCTCTTCTCAGTGTATTTCTAAATGGCCTTACCCTTGGTAAAATAAACTGGATGGTTACGTGATTGCAGTTGCAATTTGCAACCTGCTGCTGAGTCAGGGCTTTAACTTGTGTCCAAGTTGGCCTGATATGGACTGCATCTGGTTTACTTATAGATGGGTCCTGTTGGGGTATGCGCATGGACATGTGAGTGAGTGTGCTTATGTATCCCTTCTGTGATTTCATATATATAAAAACATATATGTAAATATATATTCACACATCTATATATTTTAATGTATTGCACATGTATATTTAAAATATATACAAAAGAACTCTAAACCTCGCAGAGTGACTCTGTTTTCACTATTTTTCTACTGTGTGTCATGTACTGTATAAACAGAAATATTTGGAGGGTATTTCCTGCTTGGCATTTTCTTGCAGTTAGCTCATCTATTACCCCCTAACTCTACTGTTTTCCGCATACTGGTCCCTTGGTACATTTTATAGGACATTAACCGAGTTTTCCCTTGGGCTCCAGCCCAGCTTCCCTCATCACAATAGCTATAATAAATATAGTGAGCATTTGCATAGTGCTTACTCTGTGTTAAGCACTACTTTTAGCATATTGCCTATATTAATCTCATTCAGTCCACACATTATGATGTAGGTACTATTTCCTTCACTGTCTTACAGATGAAAAAAATTGAAGCACAGAGAGGTAAAGTGGCTTTCCAAAGGTAACAATTGTGAATTGTAGAGTGAAGATTTGAACCTAGGTTGTCTGACTCTCAAGTCAATGTTCTAGATTCACATATAGAAATTTGAAAGGAAAAAAAAGAAATTTGTAGCACATTGTAAACCATTTTGGAGGAACCAGCCTCAGAGGTCTTTTCCCTAATTCCACTTCACCTGTGGCATGAGAGTTGCAATAGATGTGCTTCCTCATTAGGAATTAAACCATAATTGCAGATGTATATTAGCTGCCTTACTTCCCAAGATGGTAGCATTACAATCTGATTTTTAGTGAAATTATGACTTTGTTCCAGAGTTCATTTCCATACCTAGATGTCTTATCTTGGGTTTCTTAGAAAATAGATCTTGAAGCAAAAGTTTATGTGCAATCCAGGGAAGAAAGAGTAAGGAAAATGATACAGCAGGGAGAGAAGGAGAACAAAACTGGAGATGTATCACTGAATCCGAGTTGGCTTCAATCTGTTTCATGACAAGCTAATTTCTCAATACCTTATGACAGACCATATAAAACTACTACATCTCTACACAGTCTACCTGTGGAAGAAAGGAAGAACAACTCATTGAGAAGCTTTCATCTCATTAGAGAAATTCCTTCCTCATGTGATATTAACTCCTCTGCATTTCTGGATATTGCGTGTGTGGGCATCCAGACATGTACCCTTGGCAGCAGTGGAGAGGTACTGTTGCTCCAGTACACATAGCTAGCCAAGCATGTGAATATAGGGAGTTGTATAAATTTAAATTGCTATACCAGGCTGATGCTTATATCTGTAATTACATTCTCTTAAAGTGAGTTAGAGGTAATCTACCAAATTTATAGTACAGAAGGCTTTATTGTGTAGGTGAGAAATATATTCTGGATTGGTTCAAAGGACCTTTTTTGCATAGAAATGAAAACTCTAGTTCAATTGAAGTAGTCATAAAGTTTCAAAATATCCTCATTAGTATAAAAAGATACTTTATCTTACTGAACTCATCAAGTAGTACCGATATGAGTGTATATATGTTCACTGAGGCTTAATCAGCATAATAGCAGGAAAACTCATTAATACATTCAGGAATAAATGGTTTAAAGGGTTTTTTTTTTTTTTGCTTTTTGAGACAGGGTCTGGCTAGGTACTTCAGGCTGGTCTTGAACTCACTAAGTAGCTCAGGCTAGCCTCAGATTCAAGGTGATCCCCCTGCTTCAGCCCTTAGAGTGCTGGGATTACAGATGTGTGCCATCATTGCCAGCTTAAAAAAGTATTTTGCAACATGAAAATACAGAAATCTGTTGGTTGACTTGTGTGTTGTCAGTTTTCCATCACTGTGACAAAATATCTGAGATAATATACATTAAAAGGGAAAAGGTTTAGTTTGATTCATGGTTTCAATTCATAATTGATTGGCTTGTTGCTTTTAAGCCTGCAGCAAACCAGTAAATCATGTCAGGAGAACACGGCAGAAGAGATTATTCACTTCATGGTGGCTGGAAGCAAAGAAAGGGAAAAGGACTAGGATCCTAATATCTCCTTCAAGGTCAGCCCCCAATGACCTAACTTTCTACCACTAGGCACCACTTCTTAAAGATTCCAGAGTTGAAGTGTAGCTCAGTAGCATAGTACTTGCCTAGCATATGTCACGCCCTGAGTTCCATTCACAGCACACACACCAAAAATACAAATACAAATAAAATGAAAAAGGTTTCCACCACCTCCAATATCATCACAGGATGGTAATCAATCCTTTAACCTATAAGCCTTTGGGGAATACTTATTAAAACCATAGCAACTGACTTTTAAAACTATTTCAGCTAATTATGACATCACAGACACATTTTAAGAGTTGTAGTATCTTTTATTCTTATACTAGGTCCCTGTGTTTTAGGAACCATTCTTACATGAAGACAAAGCAGTTCATTGATAAAAGTATTCCGTTGATATGCTTTCATATTCATGGGCGAGATCATAAAATCATTGAATGCACTCCATTGATTTCATTCTTGCTTTTTCATGTAGGAAAATGAGCATAAGGGAAATCTGAACACTTTTCTACATAAATAATGAAACAAGGTTATTGCTCAAAATGGTCTGTAAAAACTCTTCTCTAATGGCTTCCAGTTTAGTAAATTCAGTGGTTACTTTGCAGTCCTCAAAATAACATGGCTCTTCAGGAGAATATGATTCTGCTTCTTAATCTGTCCTCCTAAAAACTTTTTTTTATCACTTTGACCTCTGGACACCACAGTCTGAGGGGTTTTCTTCCACTTCATCAACTTCTCCTCCTTTGTTGGATCCCTTCATATCCCTCACCTCTTCATACTGAAGTATCTCATGGACTCGTCCTTGGGCATCTGCTCTTTTAAGTACCATTTATGTGATAATAATCCTCAATTATTCCCCCAGCATGGATTATTGCTTTGAAGCACCCCCCCTTATATACCCAACTTCTAATTTCACATCTCTACTCCAATATGCAGTAGAGATTTTAAACTTACCATGCTCAGACCAAGCTCTTGATCTTTCCCACATCAACCTCCATTGTAGTCTTTCTTATCTCTTTTAATTCCAAGCCCAAACTTCTAGTGGCTCAGATCTAAAGCTTTGCAATAATCCACTAGGCTTTTATTAGTGAATCTACCCAAAATTGTCAACCTCTAAATCCTCAATTAGTCATCGATGGTACATATTGTCATTAGTATACCTTTTGAACCTTTGGTCAAAAACTTGAAAAGATTTAATAAGACGAGATCCTTGGTCTTGTTATCCTAATTTAGGCACACATCCCCGTTTTCACCCTAAAAAGTATCATCACAATACTAACAGTTTCTTTCAGAGGCCAAGATGTTTTGTTGCTCTCAAAGACCAAGATGGACAAGACAAGGAAGGAAATCTTTGGGATGACATTGCTTATTATTAGGGACCTTGTTGTTATTGCATTCCAAGTTGCTCCCAGATAAATTTTTTGACTGATTTTTGGAAAATATGGGGACCCACAAGTTGTCATTTTGCAACTAAGCAGGAAATTCTTTTGACTGTACCAGATAAGGGCCATGTTTTTCACGATGAAAAGTACAGATAACAAGGATCTGGAAGCCCTCAAGTCCTTGAAGAATTGACTAACCCTTTTGTTGCAGTTTATTAAGGAAGAAAAAATACATAGCCATACAAGCAAATATTTTGGCTTTATTAATACAGAGCTCTAACATCAAGTCACCTGAATGTTCTCCTACTGTGATGAAGCTGGTGTGATGCATACTTGAATACTGAAGAGACATTTTGAATCTATGTCTAAAACCTAAACTAAGAGATTGATTGCATTGGCCCTTTTCCTCTAAACCTACAAAAACCACCAGTTGTCAATTCACCATAATCCATCCCCGGTCAATTTGATAATCATACACATTTCCTTAAACCAGAGTCTCCAGTAGCAGATCTGTGAAAACTTAACATGTACTGGTCTATTTAGATTTTTATTAATATAACAATTACATATGTATAATTCTTATTGCACACATTCTCATATCAAAAACAAAATACTCAAAGAGTGATCAATATTCAAGATTAAAACCACAATACATTCACTAATCAACCTGATTACTAACATATTTTAAAACTACATTAAAATAATATTAAAACAGCTCTTACAGTCACAATCTTTGTTTGCCATTAATTTTTAAATATTTTTTATTTTATTTTAAGTATAAGGAAGAAAACATTAACAAATAGACATCAATTTACAAAATAGCATAATAATAATACAAACAACACAGAGTTACAGACAAAGCCATAGGAAATTAACAATGGTTGTTGTATTACATACTGATACCTTCAAAGTGGTTTCCCAGGAAAACAGAGACATGCAATAGTGATCAAACAAGTAATCATTAACCGCTCCTTTCAGTAAAGCAATAGAAGACAGTAGTACAACTGTTAGCTATCCTGTATACATATACATACATGATTTCCCCTTTTTTCCTTTCTCCTTTCCCACACCCCAGTTACCCACTACTTTTGAGCATTCTCCTTTCATTTCACAATGTCTATCAGACCTCCTAGTTTCTATTCACTCTTTCAGGTTCTTACACTAAGGAGACGATACGTTGCTTACACATGCAAGTCTGATTTATTCACTTATGAGTACAGTCTCTAGTTGTGACCATTTATCTATAAAAGTCTCGAGTTTTTCTTTATAGCTTAATAATACTCCATTATATAAAAGTACCATAACTTTTTTCTATCCAATCCTCAGAGGATGGACATTTGGGTTGCTTCCACAATTTAGCAATTACAAATTGTGCTGCTATGAACATGGGTACACATATAGCACTGTAATATGGTGTTTTCAAATCTTCTGGGAAAATACCTAGAAGGGAAATAGCTGGGTTGAATTGGATCTCCAGACCTAGTTTGATGAGAAATCTCCAAACCGATTTCTACAGTGGTTTCACCAGTCTGCATTCCCACCGGCAGTGGAGAAGAGTTCCTAATTCTCCACAGCCTTGACAGCCTTTGTTATTGGTTGATTTCTTGATGATAGCCATTCTTACTGGGGTAAGGTGTAATCTCGCTGTTTTAATTTGCACTTTTTGAATGACTAATGAGGTTGAACATTTTTTCATGTATTTATTTGGCATTTCTATTTATCTGAGAAGTGTGTATTCATCTCAGCTGCCCATTTTTGGACTGGGTCTTTGAATTTGGAGGGGCTGATGTTTTTTAATACTTTATATGGTCTAGATAGAAGACCTTTGTACGAGGGACAGTCAGCTAAAATGTTTTCGCAATTTGTGGGTTTACTTTTTAGTCTGCTGGTGATTTCTTTAGATGTGCAGAAACTTGTCAGTAGGATGAGATCCCAGTTGTTGATTCTTTGAAGTATTTCATGGGCAGTTTGGTTTTTGTTCATGAACTCTCTGCCTACCCCCCCCATGTCTTCAAGGTTTTTACATACTTTCTCTGCCAATAGATTTAGTGTTTCTGTTTTAATATTGAGATCTGTGATGCACTTTTACTTCAGTTTTATATATGAGGATAGACTTGGGTCTATTTTCAGTCTTTGGCAGGTGGCAAACCAATTTTTCCAGCACCATTTATTAAAGAGGCTATTGATCTTCCAATGAGTTTGTTTAGTTGCCCCTTTATCAAAGATTAGGTGGCTGAGTGTGTTTGTGGTTGTGTCTGTGTCTTCCAGTCTGTTCCATTGATCCTCTGGTATGTTTTGTAGCCAGTACCATGTTGATTTTATTATAGTAGCTTTATAGTATAATTTCAGGTGAGGGATCATAATGCCACCTGACTTGTCCTTGTTGCCCAGGATTGCTTTTGCTACTCTAGGTATCTTCTGGTTCCAGACAGATTTAAAGAATGTTTTCTCTAGATCTGTGAGGTATACTAATGGTAGTTTAATGGGAATTGCATTGAATCTGTACAACAACTTTGGTAGTATGGCCATTTTCACGATGTTGGTTCTTCCTATTCATGAGCAAGGAATGGTTTTCCATGTGTTAGAATCCTCTTCGATCTCTTTGTTTCAGAGTACTGCAGTTTTCATTGAATAGATCTTTTACTTCTTTTGTTAGATTGATTCCTAAATATTTCAATTTCTTGGATGCTATTGTGAAAGGTATGGTTTCCTTAATTTCTCTCTCAGTTTGTTTGTTGTTTGTGTATAGGAATGCTATTGACTTTTAGGTGTTGACTTTGTATCCAGCTGCACTGCTGAATTTGTCAACTAATTCCAGGAGTCTTTTTGTGGAGTTTCTGGGGTCTTCCATGTAAAATATCATATCATCTGCAAATAGTGATAATTTTACTTGGTCCTTTCCTATCCTTATACCTTTTATTTCTCTCTCTTGTGTAATTGCTCTGGCTAATGCTTCCAGAACTATGTTGAACAGAAGTGGTGATGGAAGACATCCTTGTCTTGTTCCTGATTTTTAAGTAAATGCTTTCAGCTTTTGTCCATTTAGTATGATGTTGGCTGTTGGTTTGTCATAGATGGCTTTGATCAGGTTGAGGTAAATACCATCTATTCCTATTTTTTGTAGAATTTTTGTCATGAATACATGTTGGATTTTGTCGAAAGCTTTTCCTGCATCTATTGAGATGATCATATGGTTTCTATCTTTGGCTCTATTGGTATGGTATATAACATTAATTCGTTTGTGAATATTGAACCATCCCTGCATTCCTGGAATGAATCTGACTTGGTCGTGGTGTATGATTTTCTTGATGATTTGCTGCATTCTATTTGCTAGTATTTTATTGAGTATCTTTGCATCTATGTTCATTAGGGAGATTGGTCGATAGTTCTCTTTCTTGGTTGGGTCTTTCTCTGGTTTTGGTATCAGTATAATACTTGCCTCCAGAAATGAATTAGGGAGAATTCCTTCCTTTTCAGTTTCATTGAAGTGTTTGAGGAGTTTGGGTACTAAATATTTTCTGAATTTCTTGTAAAATTCTGCTGTGAATCCATCAGAGTCTGGGCTTTGCTTTGTTGGTAAGTTTTCAATCATGTTTTTAATCTCATTAATTGATATTGGGTTGTTCAGGACTTTTATGTCTTCTTGATTCAATGTTAGTAATTCATACATATTTAGGAATCTTTCCATTTCTTCTGAGTTCTCTATCCTATGAGAGTAAAGATTTTGAAAGGTGGTATTAATAATCTTTTCAATTTCTATGGAATCTGTAGTGATTTCATCCTTTTCATTCCTTATTGCATGAATATGATGTTTATCCTTTCTGTTTTTCATAATGTTGGCTAGGGGTTTATCAATTTTATTTATTCTTTCAAAGAACCAACTGTTTGATTCATTTAGTTTTTGTAGGGTTTCCTTCATTTCAACTGCATTAATTTCTGCCCTGAACTTTACGCCTTCCCTTCTTTGGGCTTTGGGCTTGACTTTTTCTTCTTTTTGGAAAAGTTTGAGGTGCAGCATTAAGCTATTTATTTGTTGTCATTCTGTTTTGCTTACGTGTGAGTTCATCACTATAAATTTCCCTGTGAGGACTGCTTTCATTGCATCCCACAGATTCCAGTAAGTTGTATCTACAGTTTCGTTTGCTTGTAGGCATTTTTATATTTCTTCTTTAGTTTCTTCTGTGACCTATTGGTTATTGAGGAGGTTGTTGTTTAATTTCCAAGTGTTTATGGAGTTTTTGGCGTTCCTTTGGTCATTAATTTCCAATTTCATTGCACTGAGGTCAGATAATATGCATGGGATAATTTCAATTCTTTTGCATTTAGGTAGGTATGCTCTATGGGCTAGAATGTGGTCTGTTTTAGAGAAAGTCCCATGTGCAGCTGAGAAAAATGTGTATTCTGATGTTGTGGGGTGGAACACTCTGTATACATCTACTAAGTCCATTTGTTCACAGCTTTGGTTCAGATCTGTTATTTCTTTACTTATTTTTTTGTCCAGTTGACCTATCTCTTTGTGTCAAAGGGATGTTGAGGTCCCCTATTACAATTGTGTTATTAATTATATGGGGTTTTATATCTGTTAGGATTTGTCTTCTGCAGTTTGGTGCTCTGATATTTGGTGCATACATGTTTAGGATTGTTATCTCATCCTCTTGCAATTTTCTCCTAACAAGTATGTAGTGACCTTCTCTATCTCTTTTGATTGTTCTTGGTTTGAAGTTTACATTGTTTGCAAACATAATAGCTACTCCTGCTTTCTTCTGGGTTCCTGTTA
>PVLD010036840.1:0-10676 GCA_004027595.1 Dinomys branickii
GGAGTGCCTGGCACACCAAGGGGGATGAGCAGAACACCTGGCATGCCCCAGGGGTGGGGTGGAACGCCAGGCATGCCCCAGGGATAGGACAGAATGCCAGACTTTCCAAGGGGGTTGCTCCCGGATGGATTCAAGTGTGCAAGACCACCCCTCTGGACTCCCAGACTCTGTCCCAATGCTGTTCTGTGGGAGGCCCTGTCTAGGTCATCAGGGCTCTCATGCAACCCAAAGGAAGGCCTCTCCGCCATGTCCCCTTACATGCCTCCTATGACACTTTGGAAAGTATCCCCTCCCAGCTAAAGAGGCTGGTCTACACCCTAGTTCCGTGTCTTTGCCTCATCCCACTGCTCCATCTCACTGGGCATTGGGTGCACTTACACTGCTGGGCACAAGTGGCGTGAGGTTTACTCTACCTGAGCTCACCGTGGTAGTCCATGGTGTGTACTAAGTTCAGTTATTAGTTCTCGGAAAGAATTAGAGGATTTTCTCAGGTCTGCTGTGTAGAGTATGTTGCTGTCTCTGAGGTTCCAGGACTGCTGCTTTTCATGTAGTTTGATGCTATGGTTTCGTACATTTTTCATATATGCAAGCAGTATGAAGTCTTTCTTGGTGCTCATATTAGTAGTTTAGGGTGAGTCCTGATGCCCGTTGACTCAGCCCGTTGTTGTCAGGATCACATGGTGAGTGCTTCAACCACGAGGACTCACGGAGCTCGGAGAGGGAGTTCGGGTGAGAGCTGAAGCCAGTAACTCAGCTCATGCTTCCTGCTTGGTGATGGAGTGAGAAGGGCATGGGGCCATGTAGCCCACCTCCATCTGAAGCTCACTCTTTCTGTTGTGCTCCAGCTCCCTTTTGTTTTTTGACTGGATCCCTGGGAATTATTGTGGTCCTGGGGTCGCTTCCACTGCTTTCTGCTACTCTTTTCCTGATTCTCTTTTGAGTTCTCTGTTGACCTGCAGCTTCCTTGCAAAGGGTTAAAGAGTAAAAGGGTCTAGATTAAGGTAACAGCACAACCAGCTGCTGATCACCAAATATTGAATACAGATCAGGCATTCTGCTAGGTGTTTTATGCATGGCTTACATTCCATTGGTCCTAGAACCAAGAATATGTGCCAACCCCATTTTATACATGAAGGACTTGAAGCCTATTGAGCTTAGGAGCTTCTCAGGATCCCCTGTGTAGTAAGTGACAATGCCAGGAGTAGACTCAGTGTGATGTCTTGCAGAGATCACCCGGTTCCCACTTCTCCCGACCTGGCCCCAGTTCAGCTTCTGAATTTATTTCCATTCTTAGGGAAAATTTAAAAATACCTCTCAATGTGTAGAAAGACCCTGATCCAAGGTACTGAAAAGTGGCCTGAACACAGAATGTAAAACTGTGCGGGCAATGGGTGCACCCTACTCCCAGGGGAACTGTCCTTGCCCACATCACATAGAAGGCCAAACCTGTTCCTTTGCTCACCTTGGAAACACTCCAATAGCATCAGCCTTTTATTCTTTTTAAATTAAGCTTATTGGTACAATTTAGTTATACATAGTGATTATATTCTTAAGTGAAATATATCGGTCAGTTGTGTAAATAGCACATTGTCTGTCTGGTGTGAGAAACTGAAAGTGTAAATAAGGACCAGAATGTATAAAGATATTGTGAGATTGGCAGAACCTGTTCAAAAGGGGAGGGGCCTGGGGAGGAAGGAAGGACAGTTAAAAAGTAAGAGAAGCAACAAACTTTTTTACATAAAAGTTAACTTTACACTAGGATGTTTAGACCCTGGGTTACGGGCCTGAGACGCACAATGACATGCTATCAAACTTTCTCAAATGGGTGATAAGTAATCTGACATGCAGCATCATCTACTCCTCATCTTGGAGGGTCAATGAGGACAGTTTCTGAGACCATCATGACATTTCTGTAGGATATTAATGAAATGACTTACTGGAAAAGGGCCACAGAACACATGTGCAGGTGCACGAGCTTCTGCAGGTGGTCAGAGGCACAGTTCCTGGAGAAGCCACAGGGCAGGCAGGACCACTCTCGCCATAGTAGAGGAAACAAAACCGTCTACTGTGGCTGAAACCTTCAAAACTCGGAAGTGCTCTGAGTGACTGGTGAGTGCTTCTTTGTGGATCTCAGAAGAAATGTTAAAAATATGTTCTTTCTTCAGTCTCTGGTGTGTGTCCCTCCCCACAGGAAAGTCCTGGTTTACAGTGTGCTGAATGGCACTGGTCCTGATTGTAAGATGAACAGCCATGTGCACTACAGGAACAGCTCACAGATTAGCAGACTGGCCATGAATCCAAATAGAGGAGGTAATTCTCAGCTTGCTTAGACTGGAGGATATTATGAAGGGAAGTATACACAAGTGCTAATGAGTAAAGAACAAGAATCTCTCCTGCTAATATTTTTACAATGCTATGCAAATGAGATGATTCTGTATCTAAATCAGCTGTCACATTTGTCTCACCTTTGTCCACTGTCCAGTTAGGATTAGCTTTAGGATTTGCACTAGGGTTAATATTTCGTATAGACTTGCTTCAGTCTAAATGGACTCTGATTTCATATAACATCCCCAAAATGGGAAACCATGGGGAAGAAAATGTCTCATGGATGGTTTTGGTGGCAGCAAGAGAAGGATGCATAACTTATGCATGGGGCACTTTTAAGGATTACAACAATGTTGTGTGATAGTGTAGCAGTAAATACACAGTATATGTATGCATTTATCAAAACCCGTAGAACCAACCACATAACAAAAAGAGTGAATCTAAATGTAAACAGTACATGTTAGTCAAAAATATTTTGTCAGACACTTTGTCAAAGATAAGTTGACTGAGTGTGTTTGTATTTGTGTCTACACCTTCTAGTCTGTGCCATTGATCTTCAGGTCTGTTTTTTTGCCAGTACCATATTGATTTTATCACAGTAGCTTTGTAGTATAATTTCAAGTTGGGAAATGTGACGGCTCCTGCCTTGTTTTTGTAGCCCAGGATTGTGTTTGCTATTCTAGGCCTCTTCTGGTTCCAAATGAACTTTAGGAATGTTTTCTCTAAATCAGTGAAGTATACTAATGGTATTTTAATTGGGAGTGCATTGAATCTGTACAATTTTTGGAATATGTTCATTGGTCTTTATAGGTAAATGAATGCAAATAAAGACCACACTCATAAGTAAAATAAATCGGACCCACATGTGTAGACATTGTGTTGTCTCCCTAGTATAAGAACATGAAAGAGTAAGTGGAACCCCAAATGTATAGCACATCTTGGAAAAGGAAAAGAAATTGCTCAAAAGAGGAAACAACTGAGGTTAGGAAAAGGAGAAAAGGAAAGACAAAAAGTAGGGGAAAAAATATATATATATGCAAGAGGAAAGCTGGGATAATTGTACTTCTGCTGTCTAATGGTTTATTGAAAGGAACAGCTAATGCCTTATTTATTTATTTATTTTTTCACCAATTTTCCATGCTTTTATCTGGTAATTTGAGCAACAAATTTAAAGACAACAATATGCAACATAACAATCTTTGTTGAATTCCTATCATCTTGTTTTATGAAACTCTGTATCATTTATACTTTTATTTTTTATTCTCTTTAATGGTTTGATCAATTTTATATTCTTGCATCTGGTAATCTGACCAAAATCAATGAAGATAAAAATATGCAATATAAAAACACTGTTAATCTCTATCATTCTGTTGTGAAAACCTGTATCATTCTTACTGTTTTTGCTTTGTTTTGTTTTTTGCTATGTTGTTGACACTTTGCTGTTGTTCTTTTTAAATTCTCTGTAAAATAAAAAACAAAAATATTTCTCAGTATTCACATTGGCTACTTTCATTGATTGGACAAAATTGCAGGGATTACTAAATTATAAAATGTATCATAGAATCATGCAAAATGTTAATTATATTGGCAACATCATGAATGAACTCAGAGGTGTAGAGGAACTGTATACTATCTGCTCAATTTTCTATACTTCTCAAATTTTTTCGAACAAGAATGTCTAGTAGTTAAAATACAATGAACCCTGCAACCACTATACAACCTAGCAAGTGGACCCTTGTGCATTTATCCCAGAGAACCAACAATGTGTCTTCACCCTTAAGTGATTTTAGCATGCTTGGAGCAGTTTCATTTGTAACACTGTACTACTGGAAGCAAACAGCCTAGATGTCCTTAGATGGAGTAATGCTTAAAACGGAACAAAAGCCTTGGTGCATCCATTCCTTGGTAGGCTACTCAACAGTACAAAGGATCGTTCTCTTCAGATACAGATAGAGCCGGGTGAATCTACAGATTACTATGTGGTCTTAAAAAAAAAAGCAATGCCAAACCTTGCATATATTTGTGGATCTGTTTGATAACATCATGGAAATGATTAAATCATGTAAATGAGTAAGAGTCCAGTGGTTCCAGGGGTCAGGAGGGTGTGCGTGTGAAGGAAGTGGTGTGTCTCCACAAGGGAAGCAAGTGAGATTCTTATATTAATGAAAGTCTTAGGCATCTTGGCAGCATCCACGTCAATCTCCACTTGAGAAATTGGTCAATACTGATATTTTAATATTTTGCTACTGAGGTTGGAGCTAAATGTTGCACAGGACCTAACTGTATGATTTCATGCAACTTCATGTAAATAGACACTGTCTCAAATAAAAACTTGAGTTATGCCACTTGCTTAAAGGACTTGTTTATGACACTGCTCCCCTTTATTGCTCACACCAAGGAAGAATCACTGCCTCTGCTCCTTCCTTACACAGCTACTCTGTTTTTTAAAAAGTGGCCAAAGGAGTGCTGGAGTTTTGAGGCCAAATGCCATCATTTCAGTACTTCAGAGTATGTATGCGGAGCTTGGTAGGAAAGTTTTGTTATTCTGAAGGTCTTGAGTTGCTGCTCAGCTTCCCTAGCCCTGTGTTGGTGGATGGCATCATGAGGAAACCTTGTTACTTCCGGACTTTCCCACAGGCACATGATTCAGTGGTAATTTCTATGTTCTCCCCTACCCCATCCCTAGTGTGGCTTACCTGAAATCCCCTCATGCTAACCTGAAGACTTGTTAGTCTATATGGAGATGAAGGTCATCCCACTCCTCACTTTGAAAGACTTCTATGCGGCATGTAATCAAATGACTGCACCCCTACCAGGGAGTGTTTCTATAACATATTCTCTTCCCAGTGATCTCTCAGTTTCCACTAGTTTTGTGTACTGATTCATGAAATCACTTGCCTCAGGCTATGGAGACTTCAGGGAATAAACTCATTCAAATGGGATTCCTAGTCTTGCATACAATCTATGGAGCTTGCTTATCCCAATAGGTGTAGTACTCAGGCTTGGTTATACATCTCAGGATAGACGGGGCATTTATTCTTCTACCAAAAGTTATGCAGGACCTTTGGCTATAGTAAATCATTTCAGGAATCTGGCTTTCACAGCAGACACAGGATTCTATACCATAAGACTTACAATTTGACATAGCAAGGGCGGGTAGAGGAAGTATTCAATGTTGTGCTTAAATTTATGTCCAGTATAACAAGATTTTTAAAAGGGACTTCAGGTTGGAAAAAGAGAAACAAAACTTGATATTTATAAATAATAACAAAATTCATAAAAATACTTTTATAAGTTAAAGGAATGCTTCTAGAACAAAGAATTCAGTTTAGCAATGTCACAAGACACCAGTTTATTATACTTCATTTTTATACTGGAAGTAAGCAACTGAAAATGAACATAAAACAGTACAATGTAAACGAATATTAGAAACTGTGAATTAAGGGAATAAATTTGACCAAAATGGAGAAAATATCTGCCTTGAGGAATATGATATAGTCAAAACACTAGTTATATGAAGATCAAAATAAATGGTTGTGGTGGATAAACTATTGGTTACCTTAGAACACCCAGGTGAACTGAATCATCATGGTTCTGGGTGCAGAAGGCCCACCTGAAGATTGTTGCCAACAGCATAAAAGCAGAACTGGACAGGAAGATGATATGCTAATGATTCTCCTGGAAAAAAAAAAGTGTCATATTCATTTTCCTGGCATGAACTCAGCTCTTCTTATCATTTGAGGAGCTCAGACCCTTAGTGTCACTGAAGATGGCTGCGGTTCTCTTTGGGGGACCTCTGGTCCTTACCTTGAGCATCCCTTCCTGGTTCCAGGGGAGGTCCCTCAGCCTACTGACACAGATCCTAGATCCCACTGGCGCAGACTTTCTAGCTTCCACCACTGACCTTTGGTCCTCCCAGTGCAGATCCTAGATATAGACTTTCATGAGATGTCGTGGGTTCTAGACCTCCAGCTGGACTCAAACAGGACACTTCTGTGGGATCCAGGCCTTCCACTGGATTCTTTGGGACTCTAGTGTGTGGCCAGATCTCCTACACTCTTCTGCATTTGACTCTTTGGGTGAATATTACAAAATAACCCTACAATTATATTTCCTGTATTAAATCTATTCCCTTGAAACCCTTGGCCACAACAATGGTGATATAAATCTTGTTTATTACAAAGATATTTGAAACTTGTTACACAGTCAATTCTTCCCAAATACCTTGATAGCTTCAATCCACCCAAATCAAAATTCCAATAATATTTTAACATAAAAGGATGATTTTAACACTTGTCCAGACATGCAAAGGCACTAAAAGAGCCAAAGACAACTGTTAAATACACAGAACAAATTTGGAGGATTGCCCCACTTCATTTCAAGGATTATGAACTAAAAACAAGCAAGACAATAAGATAGGCTCAGAAATGCATCAAGGGAACAGAAGGAGCCCAGCAACAAATTCCCCATGAGGAAGGCATGGAGAGAATGAGTTTGTGCTTTCCCTGTGAGAGACGCTACCATCCCAAATACACCATCTCCCCAGCTAGGTATAAAGCAGTGCAATCTTACAGAGAAAGGGTGTCCTGTCTTTATCTGTGGCACAAAATGAACAGGGAGAAATTTGTTGCTGATGCTCAGGCCTGAGCCACACTTCATCTTCCACTCTGGTTGCCAAGGATATATGGCTTTTAACCCAAACCTACAGGACTCACCTCAGTCCCTTGTACCAAACACACCTCTTCCCGTCCCAGCATCAGAGAAGATGCTTACACACCTCTCCTCAGAAGGGATTGGATTTTTCTTGATCACACTTCTGTACATGTTGAGATAAAATTCACTGTCTACACTGTGAGTTATTTCTCTGGAGATTACTGGGGTGGTCCTACATTCTCTTGTCTCACACATGACACAGTCTATTCATGTCTTCCTTCAGGTCATAGAGTTCCCCATGCTCTGCTGGTCCTGCTCGGGCTCATGCTGAGAGTGTTTCTCACTCAAGCTGGTGGAAACCATGGAGCTATGTTGACCATGTCCATTTCCTGGGTTTACAGCAAGAGGAGGCTGCTTTGGAGAAGTTTGGGTTTTTCCAGACGTACTCTTACAGTATTCCTTCAAAATTTTTTACTCTGCTGGGCACCTGAAAAGACACAGGGAGATCAGAGAAGGGCACTGGTTGGGGGAAGGGTATGGAAGAAGGGTGGGATCAGGGTCCACATTTGAAAGGATGAGATATGAGGCCAGGGGAGGAGCCTTACAGGGAGGACCCCAAGGGAAGAGGAGAAGGTACTCGTGTGGGTCTACTTACTGTGTATGTGAACCAGGTTTGAGAAAAGGGGCCTTCTGGTAATGCTCCCTTTAGTTTTGTCTCCTGTGGTTCAATATTCAATTTATTCATTGGTAATTTTCCCTCTATGTCAAGTTTCTGAGAAATTGTTTTTTGGTCAAACAGCAGCAGCCTTCTGACTTTATTTTCCACACCCTGCCCAGGACAAGGAGTGCCCACACGTGGACTATAAGGATTAACAGAAGAAGGGACTCTCTTAAAGCCTGGTTCCAAATCAGTTAAACATACAGATGTAAAAAGTAAATCACAACCTGTACTGTACCTATCAGTGTTTATATCCAAAGATTTAGATGTTTCTATGTCCTTCTTAGACCTATTGTGGATGGGAGAAAATACCAATCTACTGTAGGTCAAAGGAGGAGATGTTGGTTTTGGGTCACAGTTTTCAGAGGATTGTGTGCCTGGTTGGCTCCAGAGCAGAAAGGCATGGCAGGAGGCTGTGGAGTGGAAATGCTGCTCATAACATGGTAGCAAAGGGGAGAGAGAGACAAATAGACAGATAGACACACAGAGTGAGAGACAGAGAAACAGACAGATATGGAGACATAGAGAAAGACAGAGAGAGACAGACTGACAGAGAAACAAAGAGACAGAGAGATAGAAATATCATGTGCCAGGGAGAATACCCACTTTGCAGTCACACTCCAAGTGACTCCCCCTCCTACCTGGCCCCAGAACCAAACATCAACATTTTAGGAAAAATTCAACATCTAAATCACAGCACTCCTCCTCTCAACCCTAAGAGGCTCGTATGTTTCACTTCATTCCTTCTACAGTCAGCCCATTTCTAAGATGGCCAAAATCTTAATAGTTCTGTTATTCTACAAAATTCCAAGAACACAAACTCCCCATGAGACTCCAGGCAAACTCTTGGCTGTGAGCTCCTACAAAAATGAAAAAGAAAGTGAAATACTCTCAATATACAAGAACACATAATAAGCATTTTCATTCCAAAAGAGAAGGATGGGGGATAGAATAGAATTGGGTTAAAGCAACATTCAAACTCCACAGGGCAACACTGAGTCCCACTGACCCATGTCCAGCAGCCAGGGCAAGGTGTGGTGAAATGTCCATTCCGAAGACCTTGGGCAGCCTTTCCCCTATGGACTTTTCCTTTAGAGCCCACGTGTCCTTTTGCTTGGGTTGGCCTCACTCTGTGCCTGTGCTTTCCTTCAAAAGGAAATCCATGTACTCAGAACCTCCAACTGCCTGTGTTCCTCAGGGCAAACTTCACTTCAATCTGACATTCATACACTGCTCTCTCAAGACATCTTGCCAGGGACTCTGACCCTGTCACATCTCTCTCTGAAATTTGGGGGGAAGCCTCTCAGACTTCATATCTCTTACTTTCTGCCTACTTGAAAACCCAACCCCATGTGCATAACAAAAGCGTTCATCGCCTTGTGCAGAAGCCAGGCCCCCTTACCATGTGGCTACTGTGGATCTGGATGGCCGAACGCAGGGATGTATTTCCTTAGTCGTCCCTGAATGAGCAGGAGTCCCAAGGACTCTCTGATCAAGTGAAAGCTTTACAGCTTTAGGCCCTTGATCCTGCAATGGGTGGAGACTTGGTGATTTCTGTATGTCTTTAAGGTACTTTTCCTCTTGATTCTGCCCAAAGTACATGGCTCTTTTTTAAATTAAATATCTCAGCAAAGATTATCTCTTTTGCCCCAGGGTTGTGAGGGCTTCTTTCGGGGGACACAGCAGAACTTCCAAATCCTTCACTTGTGTCATTGCCTCATAACACTCACTAAAGATTTTCCTAGCTACATTCAGCAGTTAAAAGGACACAACTTGAACATTTCCTGACCTTATATTTCCACCTCTATTTTGCATAGCATCCCACACAATTTTAGGACATAGGCAAACTACACAAATTCTGTGCCAGAGTTTAATGCATACGGCATCTAGTACAGCTGCCAATATGGTCCTTATTCCAAGCTGAAACCTCTGGAGCTTGACCCACAGTTTCTGCTTTCCTGTCAGGTTTCTCTTTTCCTGTGCTCTCACCACGTTTGCACATTGAGCACTGCTCACAGCATTCCAGGGCTTCTCCACCCTACATATCCAAATCTTGCTATAGTCCTTGTGTAAAGCAAGTCCAGAGATTTTTGACCTCCTAGTCAAGTTCAGGCATTTCAATGGCTCTAGTCCTGGAACCAGTTTTCTATGTCATTTCCTTTCCCGTCACTGCATCCACATGCTGAACACTGGCTACTTAGAGGAGGAGCACTTTATTTTGGCTCACATATTTGGTGGATGCAGTCCATGGTTGTCCTACGCGAAGACAGAAGTGGCCTGATATAACAGCATGGCTAAGGAAGGTGGTCATGCCTTGGCTGTGAAGAAGAGATCTTGTGTGAGCCAGAGATGAGACAACTCCCACCACATGTTCCCAAGTGACCCCTGCTTCTAACCAGTACCCACCTCAAACTGGGAGGCTTGTGGGGGATATTTTACATATAAACCATGACATTATCATGTCACAGAAAGAAACAAAAATTGGTACAATGATATTTTATAGTCAGATTATGTGATTTTGGCATCTAATACATTTGAAATCTGTAGGGCAGGCCAACAGGTTGGGAACTCACATGGTATTTCTTTATTTACCTTAATGATCTTCATTTAGTTTTCTTAACATGTACAAATTATACACATTAGTAGAGTTTGGTGTAATACTTTATAACATGTATACACAGTACTCTCCTGAAATCCACCCTTGATTTATCCAAGTCCCCATATACTCTCTAATAATCGCTATTGTACATTCAAGTTGACTGTTTTTAAGAAAAACTGAAATTAAAATGTGGAAGCAACCCAAGTGCCCATCCACAGAAGACTGGATTAAAAAATTGTGGCATTTTTATACAATGGAATATTATTCAGCTATAAAGAAAGACAATTTTGGGAACTTTGTAGGCAAGTGGACAAAACTGGAGTCCATACTCATAAGTGAAATAAATCAGCGATACATGTGCAGGCAACGTATTATATCACT
>PVLD010036841.1:0-10663 GCA_004027595.1 Dinomys branickii
TTTCTTTTCTTTCTTCTTTCTCTTCTGTCAATACTGGGGATTGAATCTCCAGTCCTTTTTCTTTTGAGAAAAGATCTTGCTGAGTCCCTAAATTGCCCAGGTTAGACTTGAATTTATAATCTTCCTGCCTCTGCCTCCCAGAGGTGCTGGGATTATAGGCATGAGCCACCATGGCCAGTGTGTGTGTGTGTGTGTGTGTGTGACATTTGGGATCAAATCCATGTGCACTCTGCCACTGAGCTACATCTCCTGTATCTTTTATTTATTTATTTATTTTGAAATTGCATCTTGTTAAGTTGCCCACACTGGGCTAGAATTTGAAATTTTCCTGCCTCAGCCTCCGTGAGTGCTGGAGCGACAGACTTGCACTGCTGCACCCGGCTCCAGTGGATCCTTCTCAGGATATGTGAAGGTCATCTGTCACTAAGCTGACAGGCACAGCCGCCGGCTCTGGCTGCCTCCCCGCTTAGCTCCCTCATTGAGGCAGCCAGCGTGCACACCAGGCCTCAGCCCAGGCGGCCCCCGGCAGCCGGTGCATGGGGAGGAGGCCTCCCACACAGCTGGGCTCTGCTCCTGCCAGGCAGTCCTGCTATCCAGCCAGCCTCACTCTCTCTTGCTGTGCTCCTAGTCTTTTTTCTTTTTCGTCTGAGTCTCAGCAGAGAGGAAAGGCAGATTCCTTCCCTGGCCTTAGGGTCAGATCGGAGCTGTGGTCCCTGTCAAGGTCAGTGAACCTGGGCACAGCTGGGAGCAATGGGGAGCTGTGGCCTGGAACAGGTGCGGCTGGCACCAGCCTTTGCTCCTCCTCTGACATGGGTATGGTGGAGCTCAGCTGTCCGCACCCCCAGCTCGCCCATCTGCCTCCCCGGGGAGCTCTGGAGGCCCAGGCGCCCCACATTCTGATCCATTTTGTCCAGTTCCCTGCTCTAGCCCTGCCTCACCACTCACACACACTCCCACCCACCAGCCTCTCTCCAGACACTCAGTGCAGAGGCTCGAGACCATTAAGGGGGCAATCGATGGGCCTGAGAGCCTGCGATGGGCCTGGAGTGCAGCACCCTTCCCAGCCAGGGAGAGGAAGCAGCCGTGCATAAGTGGGCCTGAGAGGAGCTGGCCCAGTCTGGCGCAGCCTCTGCCTTTTCTTTCCCTCCAGCACCCACATCCTGAGCTCATCAGTGTTAGGAAAATGCCCGTGAGGCTGCAGAGGAAAATGGGGGACCAGGTGGGGCAGGCTTGGGCCGGAGCCACAAGCAAGCTCAGGAAAGGCTGCCTGTGCCTATGCCCACCACCTGCCACTCTCTGCAGGGCTGTCACTAAAACTGGTGCTTACTGGGAGCCACGGAGCCCCAGGGCCCTCCTAGCCGTCAGCTCCTGCTGAGAGAAAGGCTGTACTGTCCCTAGATCACTGAATGGGGTGGTCCAAGTTTGTGTGTGTAACTAGGAAGAGGTCCCTCGTGGTGACAAGCCAGCTTTTCTGGTGCCAGAGTCCCAGGTTCGCTCAGGAGCCTAGTCTAAGGATCCCCCCCACCCTTTTTTTTGTGGTGCTTGGGATTTAATCCTGGGACTGGTGCGGTCCCAGCCCCTACTCGTTTGTTTTACAACAAAGTCTCATATTGCCCAGCTTGCCCGGAACTTTTGATCCTCCTGCCTCAGCCTCTTGAGTAGCTGGGACTGTCTAGAAGTTCTTGCTGCTTCATGTGCCTCTTGGGACCCACCCTTGGAAACCATTCCTGGGGGTGTCCCCTAGAGAGAACAGGATCTTTCCTGTCCCCAGGCTGTGAGCTGGTAGTGTGCTCCTGGCTAGGGCTGTGGATTTGGGGGGTACAGACTCCCTGCGCTGGGGCTCCAGCCCTGTTAACTATGGGTGTGGGAGGATAATGGGGTCCTGGGCAGGTTGTCCAAACTTTTCCTGCCTCAGTTTCTCCCTTGGCAAAGTGGAGACCAGGATCTCTGGGCTCTCATGGGCCTATTGAGAAAGCCGAAGCTTGGTTGCATGAAGTACTGCTAGAGCACCTGGAGGGACAGGCAGCTGCACTGTTAGGACTGTTACTTCCGGCAGCGCCACCTGTCCCTCAGCACCCGACCTGTGAGAACAGCCTGAGAGCTCAGATCCCTCCCCAGCCCACTTGATCTCAGAAGCAAGCGTTCACTCTCAGGTATGGGATGCAGCAGAGGCGCCTCTGAGCGTCAGGCCCTCCTTGTGGGAGCTATGTGGCCACGGGAAAGTTCCTAACCTCTCTTAGGCTCAAGTCTTCTTAGATGTATCTTGGGATGATACAAGTGTGTTTTGTAAGATTCCTGTTAGGTGAGAAATTTAAAATGCTTGGCCTTTGGCAATGCTCAGCAAACAGCATTTTCTGGCTCCTTCCTCTCGTTGGCGGCGCTTGTTCCTTTGGTTGAATAAAGCAGCTTATCAGATGTGGTGGTTAGGGTGAAGTGTCAGCTTTCGGGTCCGCGCAAAGGATCGGTGAAAGACACTTGTGTCTGGGCGGATGATGGAGGCGTGGCCTTGGGGTCTATGCCTGATCCCCGGCCCCTTCCTCTCTGGCACCGTTCCTCTGCTCAGCTCCTGGCTGCTGTGAACTGCAAAGCTTTGCTTTACCATCCCATCCCGCCGCATGTTCCTGTTGGGAACCACTAACCACAGACTAAGTCCCCTGAAACATTAAACCTCTCTTTCTTTACGTTGTAGGTGTTGGGGATTCTGTCCAGCTGTGGAAAACTTAATACACTAGGTAAGTAAAGAAGAAAAGAGACATTTTAAAAGACCAAAAAGCAAGAACAGCAGCAGGAGCATAGGTATCTGAGGCCACAGCAGCTCTACAAGGTGGTGAAGGTCAAGGGTACGTCACACCCTCTGGCCCTTGAGGGAAGCTCACCATCCAGCGGAGCCACAGGCTGGTCTCACTAGCTGTGCGCAGGGTCACGTTGGCTGGGGCCATGTCAGGAGGTGCCTGGAGGGTCTGGATCTTTCTAGAAGGCTGACTCGGTGGACTGGTGCCTACGATGTTCACTTGACGCATGCGGAAGCTGAGTGGGGCAGACAGGAGGAGGGAGATGGTGAGAGCAGGGCCTCAGAGCCAAACCCTGCTCCACTCCGAGCAGCCCTCCTGTCCACCAGGGGTGTTACCTGTAGCAGGTGAAGGGGTTGAGGTCTGGGACTTCCATGGAGCGGGCGTCTGGCTCATTGCTGAGCTGGTGAATCAGCAGCCAGTCTTCTCCTTCCCCAACTATGCCCACCTGGAAGGGGGAGACCCTTAGTCCTTCCCAGCCTACAGGGCTTGCATGGGAGTGCCTGGATCCAGCTCCGAGGAGGCCCCAGGAAGGTCTCGGTCCAAATGCAAGGGCTCACTTGGAGGTACCACATGGCACCAGCATCTTGCCAGGCTGTTAGACATGACAAGTGGCAGGAGTCCAAGGCCCCTTGCATCAGAACCACGCAGGATTGGGTTATCAACCCCCTCCTAGGTGTTACCCCACCCAGCCAATCAGAATTCCTGGGAGAGGTGTTGTCAGAAGTTTTTTATGTTTTTACTTTTGAGTCTTGTAGTGCAGACTGGCCTTGAACTCACTATGTAGCCCAGGCTGGCCTCTTGCTTCAGCCTTCTGAGTGCTGGGATTACAGGTATGCACCACCCTACCCAGTTTGGAAATCTGTTCCTTTACCAAGTTCCCCAGGCATTTCTCCTAGACACTCTGGGGTGCTTTTAAAAATGTGTCTGCCTCTCAAACCAGTTAGATCTGAATCCAAATATGTATGTGTGTGTGTGTGTGTGTGTGTGTGTGTGCAACACTGGTATTGAAATTCTGAATGCTCCTTGTTGATTCCAGAGTGCAGCCTGGCTGAGAACCTTAGGGACTGAGGGTCTCCAGGCAGCTGGTCACTACCCCAGCCTGGCGGGGACTGGAATGTGAGGCTGTTCTCACATGCACAGGTAAGGTGGAGATGGAGATAGTTTAGGCAGCCGGAGGCACTCTGGGTTTATAGGTGGTCTTCAACTTACCATGGTTTGACTTAACAATTTTTTAAAAAAACTTTATGATGGTGTGAAACTGACAGGCATTCAGTAAAAGCCATACTTGAAATTTTAAACTCTGCTCTTTTCCTGGGCTGGCAATACGGGTCTGACCTTCCTGAACAGTGCCCACCTGCAGGCTACTGCCAGTGCTTTGAGCATGTTTTAGACAGGCTTAGCTGAGCTAGAGGGTTTTGTTGGTTAGGTGTATTAAATGCATTTTCAGTTTATAGTATTTTCAATTTAGGATGGGCTTACCAGGATGTAAGGGGGTGTACCCATCATAAGTCAAGGAGCACCCATGTGTGGCCACTGACACTGACTAAAACACACATACAATTTTGCACTGAGGAGCACGGACCTGACCAAGGCCAGAGCTGGGGTAGAAGGACCTGTTGTGGGCCCCAGGCTCCCCTCTGGCAGGCTTTACCTGGGCCTCCACCAGCCAGCGGGAGATGGAGGTCTTCCCATCGTAGCCTGGTCTGAATTGTAAGGTCACGGAGCGTGGGCCGATGTTGGAAATGCCCAGGTTGGTAGGGGCCCCTGGGAGTTCTGGAGGAGAACAAGACAGGAGAGGAGATCAGGTGAGCAGGTCCCTTCACATGGAACAGGACTTTGGGGGCTGTCCTGGGAAAGATCTCTGGAGAAGTATGGCCAAGGCCTTATCTGCCATCGCTGCCTGTACTACTGCATCTTACAGTGCACCATGTTCTCACCAGGAGGCCCACTGAGCACCGAGGGGCCTCCCTGGCAGTTCTGGGTGCAGGTGAAATGCTCAGGAGGGAGCTAGAGGCTGCACGAGTCCAAGCTGGGTTCAGAGAGAACCCGAATGGTTCCACCTCCCTCCATCTGGACACCCGTTACGCTCCTCCCACATCCCATAACAGCTGCAGGAGACCAGAAAGGTGTGGAGGGCACGACTGTCCAGGGGGCAGAACCCTGGGGCTCTTGGAGGTCAGGATGAGCAGGAAGAGCACAAACTCGCAGTTGGCCTCTGCGTCTGAATCCAGCAGCACCGCTTGTAGGCTGTGCGTCTTTAGACAGGTATCTCTCTGTGACACAGTTAAATAGAATGATAATGACATCCTCCAGCACGGGGGTGCTGTGAGGATCTGCTGAGTTGATGTCTGTAAAGCCCTTAGCTCCAGGCACATAGGTTTCAGTATCACCTATTGGGGGGAGCGGAAACTCAGGGACCTAAGCCAGCTCAGTGGGCAGGTCAAGGGTCTCTGCTCAGGTCTGAGCCTTACTGATCTGGACACTGCCACACGGCTTCTAGTCCAAATCCCCAGGATACAGATGGGAAACTGAGGCACAGAGGGTGACAGAAGCAGAGCTGAGACGAAATTCCCAACTTGCTTTTTCTGCAATCCCAAGCAACAGGCTGGAATTCAACTGGACTTTCTGGGTGACCTCAGGGAGGACTCTTCCCTGGGTTGTAGATGCCATGGCCGGGCGGGAGAGTGGTGTTGGTGCAGGGCAGGGGAAGTAGGGCAGAGGAGACAAGGTAGAGTCCTCCAGCGGCCTGTGCTGTGCTGAGACCCACGGCTTGGGGAGGCAGCTGCAAGCCCGTGGAGCCTCCATTCAGAGACCTGGGTCGCTGGACTCCATCTGCTCTGTGGACCACAGGGAAGAGGGAGCTCTCCGGGAAGTAGGCCAGTGCTCCCACAGGAAGGGGTGTCTTCTAGACGGGGTGCTGCTCTGAGGACCATAGAGGCCATTAGCCCTCTCTGGAGGGAGCCTACCTGGAGGCACTCCTGAGGAGATGGTCGAGGCTGAGACCTGGCCCTGGCCCTTGGATGTCATGGCGGCCACCTCAATGGTGTAGGTGGTGAGTGCCGTGAGGCCGGTGACGCGGTACTCCAGGGTCACGTTGGGCAGGTAGTGAGTGACACGGGTGTTGGTTCGGTTGTACTCCTCCCAGGAGATCCGGTACCCTGGAGAGAGCCCAGGGCATGAGCTTGGCCAGCACTGTCACTTGCCTCCACCCATTTTCCGCTTCCCACTTCTCCAGCTCCACAGTTCAGCCCATATGGGGTGCAGGGGGCCCAGGGAGCGGGGAGCTGTTGGCACCCAGCCAGGTTCTCAGGGGAGGCACTGAGGGGCCACCATGGGGTAGGGATTGTGAGGAGAAGGATAAACTCTGAGCCAGGCCCTTGAGGTCCCAAAGACCTTGAAGTCTTGAAGACCTGGATCCAGAAATACTGGGATGTGTACAACCCAAGGTACCAAGAGCCTCTTGAGTGGTTGCTCAGAAAGAATGAACTGAACCAGGCCTGGTGGCACATGCCTGTAATCCCAGCACTGCGGGAGGCTGAGGCAGGAGGATCACAAGTTGTCCTGGGTAATTTAGAGACTTAGTAAAATCCTATCTAAAAAAAAAAAAATAGAAAGGGCTGGGGAGGTAGTGAAGGCTGTGGGTCCAATCCTCAGTAATAACAACAACCACACACAAAGAGAAGAGAAAAGCAAAGAAAGGAAAAGAAAAGAAAAGGAAAAAAGTGGGCTGGCTAGCTCACAGGGCCTGGAGGAAAGCCAGCTGAAGGCAGGGGATGGACGGCCAACCCTCCCCAGCCCCGTCCCCTCCAGGAGCACCTTGCTACCTACCTGTGAGGATGCCGTTCTTCTCTCCTGGCTCCTGCCAGCTGACCTTCAGGGAGGTGTCCAGGATGTCACTGAAGCTCAGGTGTCCCACAGGCCCTGGCACTGTTCCCAAAAGGGCCCCCCACACATCCAGAGCCAGTTAGGGCCAGAGTGCAAGACAGCCCCGGGTGAGCTGGGGTGCCCTGGCGGGAGGGTCGGGCAAGGGGAAGTGCCACCTACCATCCTCATGGGTGCGCACTAGCTGGGGGCTGCTGCGGGGCCCGTCTCCTGGGGTGGTGAAGCAGAGCACCGAGGTGAAATACTCAGTGAACTTCTTCAGGCCTGACACAAAGCCCACATGGATGCTGTCTTGGAAGTTGGGTCGGGCGGTCACCATGGTAACCTCCTCTTCCTGCTCAGGTTCCCAAGCGATCAGCTGAGGAGAGGCCAGCATGAAGGTTCCAGAAGAGGCCACGCTGTCGCCCATGGGCTAGGCCAGGGGGCAGTGTGCAGAGTGGTCCCAGTCCCGGGGACAGGGGAGGCAGCAGAGAAGCCCACAGGCACGGGACCCTGGAAGCTGCTAACACCTGCTCTGATGCGCTGCTGTGTTCTTGCATCTCTGACCCCAGGCACAGCGTGGTGCTGGGTGAATCCTCCAAGGCTCTATCATCCCCCAAGAGGAGGCATTTATCAGGACCGACTTCATTATTTGCAGGCCCAGTGTAAGACTGAAACCAATGGCCCCCTTGTTCAAAAATTATTTGGGATGACAGCAGTAAAGAATTTAACCAAGGAGCCGGGCCTGGTGGCACAGGCCTATAATTCCAGCACTCGGGAGGTTGAGGCAGGAGGATCATCGTGAGTTCGAGACCAGCCTGGGCTATAAAGTGAGCTCAAGGCCAGCCTGAACTGCATAGTGAGACCTTGTCTCAAAAAAGACAAAAAAAAGAAAAAGAAAAAGAAAAAATAAAGAATTTAACTAGGGGTGAGGCTTTTCAAGTGCAGAGCCCTGGGCATTGCACAACTGCACACGTACAAAGAAACAGGCTCAGAGAGGCCAAGTGACTTGCATGACATCACACAGCTGGGGGAAGGTGAAAGTCTGGAATTCTGCCCCTGGGCTCTTACACCTTTCTCCCTGTAAGCTGGGGAGCGTCCTTCAGGAGTTTTCCAAGAGTCACTTCCCACAGAGCCAGGAACTTTGGTCTGTGGGTAACTCTTGTTCCCTTATACCTGCTCCAAGTGAGGATTTCCGTTTCAGACATTGCTTAGAGGTGAGGAGTTGGCGAGACATCCCTATCTGGAAACCCATCGCTTTCTCTCTGAGCGCCTCTCTGCCCACTCCTCCCACTGGTTCCCGGGCAGGCTGCCTCCCTCTCCATCCTTTCCTCCCCTCCCCTTCCCCCTTCCTGCCCCTCCTCTCCCCCTCTCCTGCCCGCTTGCTTTCCCCACCCTCTTCCTGCTCCTCTCCTCTCCTACTCCTCCTCCTGCTCCTCCTCCTCCTCCTGCTTCTCCTCCTCCTCCTCCTCCTCCTCCTCCGGGCTTCTGCTCTTTCACCTCCTGCTCTCCTTTTCTGAGCCCTTCCTCTGTCTCCAGTAATGACAGCTGGTTTCAGAGATTCCCCCATTTATTTGAAGTTGATTAAATAGCAATTAATGGCGGAAAGCTACACTTGATGAGTTTAATAAGCATGAGTATTTATAGATATAAAACAATACCATGCCAATGTCTCTCGATTAACTCATGCCTATAACAATGCTTAATCTTCTTTTCAGGGCCGTGTGTTTATAAAGGATGTTTTGAAATTTAATTGGCTTTGTGAAAAGATAGCCTATAGCAAGTTAATTAGACACTAATTAGACCCTAAAAATACTAATCAGAAATACTAAGTGGCATTTAATAAGTATGTTAAATATCCTCTTTATTTTAGTTATCTTGTTTTATAGCAATTAAGTAGCTGAACTTCTTTGGAGTAGATGAAGAAACAAGCTTAATGTTTTAATTTAATTTAATTAATGTAAATTTGAATTAATTATGCTGTTAGAATTAATTGTATGGTGTTTTCTCCAGCAAGTGTAAAATTTGGGTAAATATTATTTTACTGGGCTTACAACAACTACAATTTCTATCATTTAAAAAATAAAAGAAAAAATGTCTTTATTAGTTATTTAAAACTATTATTGGGCCCTGTACAGAAAAATGACCCAGGGAAGTATACAACATAAGGGAAGTGTAGTTTTGAGGACTAGCAATATTGACTCAATCGTTACACCTCCAATGCTCAAGGGGGCAGCAGGGGTGTGGATTCCTGTGGCAGTTTCATGATACTGACTTCGGGTAACAAAGTGGAACTGTAGGACAATAAAGTGCTTCAGGTCCCTGGGACAGGCAGCTCTCCTTAGAGATTGAAGGCTTGGTGGTGGTGGGGGGAACCTTGTAATGGAGGGCAGGGCTGCTGGTGGGGCATATGTAGGTGAGACACAGGATGTACAGTCAGTGTGGAGAGGAAGAAGGAGGATCCTGCATTGGAGCAGCTGAACCTGAGACCAGCTCTGTCACTGTGGTGCTGAGAAAGTCCCTTGTTCTCTCTGAACCCCAGGAGAGTAGGGGAGGGAATACTGGCTATCTTGCTGTGTCTAGGAGCTGAGAGTAAGATGCTGTACAGGGCTTCTAGCTACTTAAGAAATGAGAGTAGGGAGAAATCTGTCTCTCCCTTTATCTCTTGGCATTCACATAAATTTATATCCAACATGGTGGATGGCTATGTAAAACACCAGTAGGTAACAGCGGGTACTTAGAGTGGAGAGCTTTGGGGTTGGGTGAAATAGAACCAGGCAGATGGAGGATTTGGATGGGATGGAAGCTTTTTGCTATAAGTTTTTTTCTGAATCATGTAAATATATTTCCTGTTTTAAAAAGTAAAGTAAAAAATCTGATATATCAAATGGGGACTATTTTCCAGTAGTAAAATGATATGCACATTTACCCTTTGATCTAGCAATCTTGTTCTCAGGAGTCTATTTCAAGGCTGTACTTTAAAAGAAGAAAAGGATGCATGCACAAGGCCAACCACTGCTGGTTATAGTAAAGACTGAAAACCAAAATGTCATCACTGGGGTACGGGTGATCAAAATACATGGTGGAGTGCACCTGGATGCAAAAAACCAAGGGAGGTCTTTATATACTGTATGCCTATGGAGTGACTTTCAGGATATATTACAGATGGTAGCAATAATACAGTGCAGTATGGAGCATTACATGGTTGTTTGTCTAAGGGTGAAAAAAAAATATATATATACTTATATTGAAGAAATGGAAGGAAAAAAACCAAACCAAATCATTAAAAAACGGTCTAACCTCTAGGGAAGCAAGAAGATCTGGAATTTGCTTTGTAGATTTGATTCTGGATCCATGTAAATATTCGACATAATTATGGAACAAAATTAAATTACAGAAATCAATCTCTAAAGATTGAAAACAAAATGAAGTAAATGAACCTAGCAGGGCATCGAGCTGTAGCAAAATTACACCAAGAGAAACTATTTCAGAAGACATTGTAGCACTGGTCTGTGAAGCACATCCCTCCTGGGATAGACTCTGAGAACATAAAGGGCTACAGAGGATCTGAGACTATTTTCAGTAATTATGTTCATAGTACTGTTCTGAAACTGTTGTGTGTGTTTGTGGGATGAAGTAGGTGGGTAATTATGTTGCTGGTGTAGGAACTGGATTTGCAGTAGAGAGAAAAGGAGTAAAGACAAGTCCAGTGAGATTATTAAAAAGCTTGTAGCCCTGAAATAGAATGGGAAATGTCAACATGTTTATCTTTTAAAAGAAGTATTTTCTCCTAACAGTCCATTAATAGGAAACGAGATAACCATCCCTAGAGCAAGGAACACTCCAAGTGCTCAGATTGGGGCATCTAACCCTTCCCCTTCTCCTTCCTTCTCCCTTCCCTCCGTTCTTCCCTCCCTCCCTTTCTCCCTCTGTCCTTTTTTCTTTCTCTCTTCCTCTCCCTCTTTCTCTCTCTCCTTCTCTTTCTCTCTTCCTCTCCTCCCTCCCTCCCT
>PVLD010036842.1:0-10673 GCA_004027595.1 Dinomys branickii
TCCCTACTATCTTCTCTATAATTTGGTATTTCCTTTAATGTTTTTGTGTTAACTAATGTGAAGATAACTATGTAATACAACATCCAGTGCTAATTCCCTACTATATTCTGTATAACTTTGTATTTTCTGTATTGTTTATGGCTTTTCTGGTTCATATGTCTCCATTCTTTTGTCTTTAAAATAAAATTTTAAAAAAATTTATATATATATATATATATATATATATGTATGTATATATCACAGTACAAGTCTTACATTCAAAGCAGGGGAGTCACTGACTGGTTTTCCATCGTGTGGCAGTGTGATGAGACTGTGCTCACAGGCTGGCAGCGCAGTGGTAAAGCAGGTATGGGCAGTGACTCTGCAGAGGCAGTGGAAGGAGAGGGATGCCCAAGGCATTGTGTCCTGACCCTGGGAGCTGGAGTGTGGCACAGTAGACTGCAAAAGAAAGAGAGCTTAGATGGAATCAGGACTGCTCAGCAGCGCCTTAAAATAGGGCGATTATGCTCACCCTGCAGGGCCGGTTGCCATGTGGGCAGGGCAGGCAGGTTGGAAAGGCTGCGTTACAGGCCCTGCTGGCCTGCAGTCAGTGCTGGAGAGAGCCTTTCCGAGGCACGAGGGGAGCCTGTCTCGGACAACACCATTCAGCTGCGCTCAAGCTGCACACCTGCTAGTCCCAGCACTCTAGGAGGCTGGAGCAGGAGGATCCCCAAGTTCCAGCTCAGCCCGGCACCTTAGGAAGACCCTGTCTCAAAAGAAAAAAAAATAGAGAGCTGGGAAGTAGGCCATTGTGAAGCCTGTTCCAACCTCAACCACATATGAAGAGAGACGTGGAACAGCTGCCCCATTTCTGTCCACTCTGAGTGCTTGGCCAGAAGGCGGGGGCTGTGAACCAGATGGAGCCCTTTCCGGGCCGTGCAGGCTGAGCCCTCGTCCTGGACCCCCTTGGGCCTAGGGCAGGAGGGAGAAGGGGAGAGAGGAGGGAGGGCTTAGGTCCGGCCGTGCAGCCCCAGGGACCGAGACAAAAGCCCTGTCGAGTCTGGAAACATCTTTTGTCTGAGAAAGAGAGAGGGAGAGAGACAGAGACAGACAGACAGATAGAGAGAGAGGGAGGGAGAAGAGAGGGAGAGAGGGAGAGAGAGAGACAGGCAGGCAGACGGAGGGGGAGAGATGGTGGCGACAGAGCTAGGTGGAAGTGGGTGATAAGTGAGCCAGATAGGTGATGGATGGACACGCGGACGGATGGACAGATGACAGACAGACACGACAAGTGGTACTGGCAGAGGTGACAGATACAGCAGCAGTGCTATCCCCTGAGCCAGCCCATGCCAGGTCCCCAGGGTCCACGAGGAGAAAGCGGGTATGTCGAGGGCCCTGGCCAGACCCCAATGGTGCCACCTCAGCAGGGACAGTGACAGCTGCAGAGGTGCTGCCTGCGGTGTCCTTGTCCGGTCTTCGTGTCTCCTGAGGTGGCTCCTCAGGGACTTCTGTTTCCCAGGACCCCTAAGGGTGCAGCCTCCACAGTGTAACTCCCCACAGCCCACACCCAGGGTCATTTTGTTTGGTTTTTTGAGGCAGGGTCTCACTAAGTTGCTAAATTGCCCAGATTAGACTCGGACTGGTGTGTTACCACACCGGGCTTGTGTTTGTCCTTTAGGGCCCCACACTTAGCACCTCGTCACCTCCTGAGGCTGCATCACAGAGCCGTCACACTGAGTACACAGGCCAGGCCCGGCTTCAGCACGGGAATTTGGAGGTGGGGTCTGAATGTGCAGCCTGCTGTGTACATGGGAATCAAGTGAGGCCGTTTAGATAAATTACGTGAACACGAGGAGGGAAGACGCTGAGGCCAGCCTGAGGCCCATGACTCTGTGCACTCCGGGAGGCTGAGGCAGGATGGTTGCCAGTTTGAGTCCAGCTTTTGCACACAGTACTGCCTCTCCCCGGCCTCTCACTGGCTGGCTGTCACTGTGGCAGGGCTATGTTTCATCACCACCCTGTCTGTGCAGACCTGAAGCCGAGTTTAGAGACATTAATCCCCCTGGGCTCGCAGTGGGAGCTGGGCTCTGAGCCAAGGCCCTTTCTGGTTCCCACAGTGGTAACTCCTGGTGCCCAGGCCAGAGCCTGGCTTTGCGTTTTGTGGGAGGATTTCCAACAGCAACCAGCAGTGCTGGGTGGAATGAGATTGTTTCCTCCTTAGTTCTGAAAGCAGCGATTGTGGAAACAGCCCACTTGTACATTGCTGGTGTTCGCGGTTCGGGTTTGCTCTCTGACATGCCTCCAGGGCCTGGGCAGGCACGGAGAGCCCCTTCCCTTATCTTTGTCCTCTGCTCTGAGAGTTCACTCTGAGTCAGGACCAAAGCCCAGCTTGCTCTGTGAGGTGGAGCCTCGGCCCGCAACCTCAGTGTGGCCACTGTTCTCGGGGGGCGGGCCTGGGGAGCCTACAGCACAGGAAGGCCAACCTGCTGTCCCCATGTCACCATGACCTGCAGCGCTGCGGTGAGCCTGGTGGGAGGGAAACCACAGCCGGTCCAGAAGAGGCTCAGACAAGATGTTTCCTCTGACGCAGGCCCCAGTGAACCAATGCCTCCCTCCACCCTTCCTCCCTCCCCCATTCCTGCTCTTTTCCTTTCTTTCTGAGGTACCAGGGATGGAACCTAGGGCTTTCTCACTGAACTGCATCCCCAGCCCTTTTGTTGTTATTTATTTTGAGACAGGACTTGCTGAACCCCTGGTTGGGCTTTAACTTGGAATCCTCCTGCCTCAGCCTCCCAGAGTGCTGGAATTACAGGTTGATGTTACTATACCTGGCAATTTTTTTCAACTGATAAAAACATGAAAATTGTATATATGGACAATCGTGTACATGTGATAGTCCAGTCATACATTGTTAATTCACGTCCAGATTTCTGCTTTTCAGATTCCGATTATGAAGGACCCTGGATGGATTCGGAGTGTATGGCCTGCAAACATTAATGTGAGTGTGTTGCTTGTATGAAACATCCTCACTACGCTCTGAGGGGTCACAGAGAGCACAGCGCTTCTCACCCTACTCAGTCCCTGCTGCGGATGGATGCATCTCCAAGGCATATGTGTGTGTCCTTCCTTCTTTCCTTCCTTCCTTGCTTCCTTCCTTCCTTGCTTCCTTCCTTCCTTCCTTCTTTCCTTCCTTTTTTCCTTTCTTTTTATTTTATTATATATGTAACTCAGGCTGGCTCAAACTCATGGCAATCTTCCTGCCTCAGCCTCCCAAATGCTGAGATCACAGGCATGGGCCCCCTGGCCGAGTAAGCATTGTGCTTTTTGGCCTGGAGCCCATTTGAGTGTCCCCTGGGCCCCTGTGCAGCCAAAAACCCTGAGCCTGCCTCTCCCTCAGGGGACCCTTGGTGACTTAGCTTCTCCCCATGCCCCAGCGCCCTGAGGAGGCTGTGGAGAGCTGCTCTGGGGGTGCCTGTGCTGGGCCGGAGCTTCCTGAGGCTTTTAAACAGGACACCATGGGAAGTGAAGAGTTCTGGGTAGGCAGGTTGGTGGAAAGGTCCAGGCAAGAACTGATAAAGCCAACAGGCTGGGTGTGGTGCACACACCTATGATCTCAGCATGGGGAGGCTGAGGCAGGAGGACCTCCAGTTTGAGGCCGGCCTGACTACATAGGAGAGGATCACATAATTTCTGCCCTTTGAGGCACTCGCAGGCTAGCGGAGCACTTGGGACACAGGATGGACTAAGAGTTTGGCAGGGTACCTGGGGCCTGGCCTAGGGCAAGAGACTGGGGCAAGAGGAGGCCCCAGAGAGGTGGGGCAGGGATGGGGTGGGGAGGTGGCTGGGGAGCCGCTCCCCAGCTGTTTCCCAGGAGTGGCAGCGGTGGGGCCCAATGGGCATCCACGAATCCTGGGTGGGCGGGTCGATCAGTGGCAGTTGGGCAGGAGTGAGAAGGGGCGAGGCCCAGTGAGAGTCCCCCTCCTGTGGGGGGCACATCCTGCAGCTCACGGTGTCTCCCGTGAGCACACCCGGCGACCTGAGCACCTCTAGCACCACGCACAGGACAGTGGCTCTGGGGCACAGGGGAGGCGGTGAGGGGCAGCGTCAGGGCCTGTGCACCCTCCCCAGAGCTTCCAAGAGAAGGGAGTCTGTCTGTTGGGTACTGTGGGACCTGGCGGTTGGCCAAGCCTACAGGTAAGTAGTAGTATGCTAGCTGGGGTACTGGGTGGGAGCTTGTAATTCCAGCATTCTGGGAGGCTGATGCGGGAGGGTTGCAAATTTGAGCCTTGCCTGGGCAGCTTAGTGGCTCAGGGAGGTCCTGTGTGTGAAATGTGCCACTGCAGAGGAGCAGGGTGGTTGCTCAGTGCACAGAAGCCAGCTGAGGTCACTGTCATGGACCCCAGGAATGTTCCCGGGCAAGGGGTGGCCAGGAGAGGGGCTCTTAGCTTGAAGATTTGAGCTGTGGTTTTCAGGAACCCTAAGAAATAAGAGGTGTGATCAAAAGCATGGTGCATATTTAAATATATAAACATTTAATACCGTAAAAAACACATTGCTGTGAATCCCCTCACAATCCTTCCCCTGCTTTGAGCACACTCATCCCATCATCCTTGCAGCTTTCTGTGGCAGCTCTGGAGTCCTCTTTCCTGAGGGTCTTTAGCTGCACTGTCCTGGCTGCTTCAGTGTCCTGAATGGAATCAAGATGTCTCCCTTTCCTGGTCATTGTGACTTTGGGGAGGAGCCAGAAGTCATGCAGTGACAGATCTGGTGACTGAGGTGGATGAAGACACAGTGTCCTATTTTTCCCGAGCTGCCTTTAATTGCCCTCTGCCTTGGTCCCGAGAGCAGCAGTTCCCAGAATTCCAGGTCATCTGGGTCCAGTTACTTGGCACCATATTTTGCTTATCCCTTTTATTTTCTGTTGTCTTTAGGTTTCAGAAAGAAATGGACTTGAATTTCAGTTTTCTTGCCCATTTTGCAGGGGGAGGACATGAAACATGATCTGGATCTTAGACTGAGCGTGAAAACTTCCATCCACATGATTCATGTACCTGCCTTGTGGAAAAACCACCAGGAAATGCTGGCTCACGTTTAAAGATTTACATCTTATTTGCTTGTTACACTGAGGACCATGCCCTGATGGAGGAGGGGCTTATCGACCTCGTGCACTCTATGCAAATAGTCTCCTTTTTTACACTACTATTTAAGCACATACCCCTTTGTTCTAGTTTCAGAATCCTGTCTTTCTTATATGTGGTTTTTTCAGGAGGGCTCTGGGAACACAGCAGGGGTGTTTTCCCTGGAAGTTATGTTTTTTCCTTATTAGAACGTGAAATACATACATCCAGCACACAGGAGGCTGAGGCAGGAGGATCAAAAGGTCAAGCCCAGCCTGCACAATTTTAGCAATTTAGGGAGACCCTGTCTCAAAATAAGTTGCAAAGGCCTGGGGATGCAGCTCAGTGTAGAGGTCCTGGGTTCAATGTCCAGTACCGCTAAATTAAAAATAAATGTAGCTGAGCATGGTGGTACATGCCCATAATCTCAGCACATGGGGAGGCTGAAGCAGAAGGATCACTGCAAGTCTGAGGCCAGCCGGGCTACATAGTGGAACCCAGTTTCTAAATAAATAAGCTAAAAAAGGCAGACATTAGACAAAAAGGAGATAACATTGTGATCCAGTATGGCCGGTGATTTAATAAAATTGGTTCTATGTGTTTTATGTGTTTTTGGCCTATTAGTCTGCCTGTTTAATCTGTTTTGATGATGATGAATTTGATAAAGGCTTATAATATAAATAAATCTGGTGCTGGCAAAAAGAAAAAACCTTTAAACGTGGGGGTGGACAGCGCAATGTGTGGGCCCGCGTGCCGGCTCGGCACTGCGAGTGTGCCCATCATGCCCTGCAATGTGGGCTAATGACAAAACTAAATAGATAACTAGATAAATACACCGAGCGCACCGGACACAGCACTTCCCCTGTGCCGGCCTTTGCGAAGAGCACCATGTGCTCCAGCGCCCTGGTGCCATCTCCTTTTGACAGGTGAGGACTGGGTCACTTGCTGGAGGTCACACAGCCAGGAGGTGGCAGGGTCAGCGTCCGGCCCACTGCTGCAGGGAGAGGCCACCCAGCCTGATAGACAGACGCCCTACTCTCTGTGTGGCTTCTCCTTGCTTTTCACACCTGCCTGGAGCTCTTCAGTTTCGCAGCCCTGTCCTCTAAGGAGGTCAGGCTTGCGCAGGCCCTCGCTCCCGGACACCCTCCCTCCTGGCTGAGCTCCTGGAGGGGTCTGTTCCCCACGGCTCTTTTCTGCTTCCTTTGGTTTATTATCATTTTCCCCAGTACTCAGAGGGGAGCCAGGGCCTTTGTACTGTGCTGCATCCGCAATCCGTTCTATTGTTTTTATTTGAGATGGGGTCTCCTCTGTCCATAAATGGCCCAGCCTGCCCCCAACCTTGTGGTCTTTCTGCCTCAGCCTCCTCAGTGCTAGGATGACAGGTGTTTGCACCCAGCCCTGGGTGGTTTTTCTGATCTGCTTGAACTTGGTCTTGGGGAACAACACCCTTTTAATCCACAGGGCCAACTGGTGAGGTGGACCACAGGGCATGTCCAGGAAAACAAAGCAGAGTGGGAAAGAAACGACGTGAGGGTTCATCTGTCATCCAGACACCTGAGGCGGGCAGGCTCTCTGTAGCCCAGGCTGGCCTCACACTCGCCACGATCCTTTCCTCAGCCTCCACCAGCAGGTGCCGCCACACCCAGCTCAATTTCCATTATCATTTTTAGCAAATTAATTTTGTTTTGCTTTTCAATATCCTTTTTGCTGTGGTTCTCTAACCGTCTCTCCTGCACAGCTCTGTTCGGCTTTGTTTTTCTGAGTGGTGTCTCTCTCCAAATCTCTGTGAGCTCCTGACAGGAGGGTTCTTTCCTCTGCGTTTCTCCTCTGGTCCCTTTTGTTCTGTTCCCATTTCTCCTGGCCTCCTGGCTCCCTGACGTTTATGCTTCCTCTTTAGCACTGCGAGCTCCGCTCAGATGTCTTGGCCTGCTGTCTGAGTGCATTTATTTAGCATGGGTGGGAGGGGGTACCGGGTGGCAGAGGTCCCTTTGAGCAAGAAGCCCTGCCCAGCACCGCCTTGGGGACAGCATTGTCCCTGGGTCTCAGCCTGCTGTGGGACCCTAGAGAGCTTGTAGAAGGGCGTACTGCGGGGCAGAAGTGGTTTGTAAGTATTATAGATTCTGCGCATCCTCTGCTGCGGGATAACCGAATGTCTCCTTCTGCACCTGACAAGGCAGGTGCCACCTGGCTCAGAACGGAGACAGCAACAAGGCGCAGGAAGCCACTACCTGGCTTTAGATAGTGGGACTTGCTTTGTAGCACACGGTCTTAGTGGCATCTATGCAAAGGCCACGAGCCAGAGACCAGGAAAAGCCCTTCCTCTAAGATTGCGTCCCCCCTCTCCACCCAACTTTGCTACTGAGCTTCTGAAAGGCCCTTGGAGAGCAGCCCCCAGGGTAGGCCATGGTTTTCTAGGCCTGAAACCAAGGCCACTTTTCCTGAGCAGCAGGAGCCCAGGGTTTCCAGGACTCACCTGACCTGGGGCGTCCACAGGCTCTCAGGGTGAATCTGCGGAAACTGTTAGGCAGAGGCAAACCTGAGCTACATATACAGTGAGACCCTGTCTCCAAACCAAACCAAACCAAACCAAACCAAACCAAACCAAACCAAACCATACCCCAGCAAGAAGTCGGATCCCAGAGGGCTTCTTTCCTCCTGGCTGTGTTGGCCATGCTCCACGGGGGACCAGGGCCATCCAGTCTTTGTTCCTTCTCTGGTGCTGCCAGATGCTGAGGTCATAACCACAGCGAGGACATCATAATCCTGCCCCCAGCAGTGAGCTGCTCCTGTAGCCCTCAGAAGCAGGGCACGGGACAGCTGGGGGTGGAGGCCCCGGGTGATGGGGAGAGGCAAGGGGGCTGTGCAGGGGCAGGGGTGCTGGCCATGCCTGCCCTGACCACAGCCCCTCAGGGGTGGCCCTGCCTGTTGTGGGCCAGGGGCTTCGTACAGACCCAAGCCTGGGTCCATGGGTGCTGAACAGGGCCCACCCGGGACATTTGCGGAGACGGAGACACAGCACCCTTCCGGCTGCTAAGGTAGGGGGAGTGGGCAGCACTGAGCAGTTTTCCCCAGGACAATCAGTCACTAGGCTCAGAGACACTGGAGCCCTGGGAGTCTGGATTCTTGCTGAGTTACTCCCGACTTAGAGACTGCACTTTTATTTCGGTTTGTTTTTTTTTGAGATAGGGCCTCACTATGAAGCTCAGGTTGACCTTGGAACTTTTGGCAATCCTCCTGCCTCAGCCTCCCTAGTGCTGGGATGACAGGTGTGTGCCACTATGCCTGGCACCGGCTCCATCTTTTAAATGTAACTGTATACCGGATGCCTTCTCTTGGGGCTCAGGAATGATGAACTATGGTCCCTATTTGCAAAATGCCAATTACACAATATGCCTCTCTTTTCTTTCTTTCTTTTTTTTTTGGTACTGGGAATTGAACTCAGGACCTTTCACTTGTCAGGCAGGTGCTGTGCTGCTGAGCTATATCTCCAACCCGCTCTTTTTATTTTTCTTTTCTTAATTCTTTAAAAAAAATTTTGGGACAAGGTTTCTCTGTGTAGCCCAGGGTGTCCTTGAACTCTCTTGGTGATCCTCATGCCTCAGCCTCCAGAGTGCTAGGATTATAGGCATGTGCCACCATGCTTGGTTCCTACTTGATGTTTTATTTTATTTTATTTATTTTAATTTTATTTTAAAGACAAAAGAATGGAGACATACGAACCAGAAAAGCCATAAACAATACAGAAAATACAAAGTTATACAGAATATAGTAGGGAATTAGCACTGGATGTTGTATTACATAGTCATCTTCACATTAGTTAACACAAAAACATTAAAGGAAATACCAAATTATAAACAAGATAGTAGGGAATTTGCACTGGATGCTGTATAATATAAAGTTATCTTCACTTCTGTTAATACAAAAACGATTGAGGAAACACAAAATTATAGAGAACATAGAAGGGAATTAGCTCTGGATGCTGTCCTACATAATGTTACCTTCACCTTTGTTACTCAGTTACACAGATGATGGCCCATTTGATCATTCAATTTTTCTCCTCCCTCATCTCCGTTGCCCTACCACTCAATCAGTCATCTTCCCTGTGATAATAACTGTACTCCTGGGGTTATCTATATACTTGGAGTCTCGCCTTGGGAAGAGATTTAGCTGCCTCAGATTATACTATAACATACATGGGTGTATACAAACTGCCATGGCTGGAGGTGGGAAAGCACCTATGCTCACAGTGGAACGCCCGGCTCCACCCTGTCATCGTGCTATGGGTGGGGGCGGGTCCAGTCCATGAGGTGTCCTGAGCGGGGCCCTCAGCGGAGCAGCCACCAGGCCCACTGCGGAGCAGCAGCGGAGCAGCCGCGGGGCCCACAGCGGACCAGCCGCGGGGCGCCCTCTGTGACCCTTTTGGCTCTGTCCTGTTGCCTTGATGCCTGAGGCCTTTTCTTCTCCTCCCACCTCCTCCTGATCTCCAGCCTTACCGTTCCCCACCCCTTGCAGCTGGGCAATGGGTCTCCGAAGCTGAAGCTGCGCATGCTGAAACAAGGGTGTGGGCCAAGGGTGTGCTTGGAGCAGCGACCTCCTCCCTCTCCATCTTGTCTCCCTCCGACTGCACCATGGCAGATCTCCGATCCCCTCCTCCAGAGGAGGTTTTGCTTAGTCTTTCCGAGGATTTCAGTTCCCATTTCAGATCCTTCTCGAGTTCAGTATATCCACCTCTTTCCTTTCTGTCCTTCACATGTTGCTATATTCCTATGTCTGAGTGGCATTCCTCCAGGAGGTTCTCTCTCTGCTGCCTACCCGGTTGCCATGGGTTCATACAAGGTTCATATATGCAAGCAGTATGGAGACACTCTTGTTGCTCGTATTAGTAGTTTGGGGTGAGTCCTGAAGCCCGTGGACTCGTCCCATTGCTGTCAGGAACAGGTGGTGATGGTGCAGGCCGCCGAGGCTCAAGGTGCTCACAGAGGGCGTTCAGGGTGAGAGCCGAAGCCCAGTAGCTCAGTTCATGCTTCCTGCTTGATGTTGGAGTGAGAAGGGCGTGGGGCCGTGTGATCCACCTCCATCTGCAGCTCTCTCTTGCTGTTGTGCTCCAGTTCCCGTTTGTTCCTTGGCTGGATCCCTGGGAGTTGCTGTGGCTCTGATGTCACTGCCGCTGCACCCCACCGCTCCCCACTGGCAGCCGCCCACACAGTGGAGAGGCAGGAGGCCACAGCCTTGAGGCAGGCATAGAGTTGGGTGTGGTGGGATGTGTACTGGCTGCTCTGGCTCCACCTTGCCTCCAGGTGCTGATTAGGAAGGTTGCTGCAGGGTGGGGACTCCTCTTCTGTGGCTGTTGCAACCTCTCATCCTCACACTGGATTTGACAACAGTTCCCAACCACCATTGCCTCTTTTCCTGGCTGTGCCCTCTCCTCTCCAGACCTGGTCCAGCTCTTGGAACTCTGCTCTCCCCTGGCCGAGTCGGGAGGCTTCCATGAGCGTGGGTCTCCGAAGCTAAAGCTGCAGTTGCTGGAACGAGGGCTTGGGCCAAGAGTGTGTTTGAAGCAGTGGCTTCCTCTTTCTC